>JAPERH010000487.1:0-33207 GCA_030411535.1 Beauveria australis
CGTCCCCCCCCCCCCCGTTGCCCTTGTTGTTCTGCATGTTGCCCTCCCAAACTGAAACCTTTTTCTTCTTTCGGGCCAGTCCCGCCAGGCCTACAGCTCCGGCGACGGCGCCCGCGCCAAGGAGCTCTCCAACGAGGGCAAGTCTCACGACGCGCGCATGGACGACTACAACCGGCAGGCCTCGGACTACATCTTCCGCGCCAACAATGCCCCCGGTCGCGTCGACGCCGACGCCATTGACCTCCACGGCCAGTTTGTCGAGGAGGCGGAGCGCATCCTCGAAGAGCGCATCCGCGCGGACCGCGCTCGCGGCCAGACGCACCTCCACGCCATTGTCGGCAAGGGCAACCACTCGGCCGGCCACGTGCAAAAGATTAAGCCCAAAGTGGAGGAGCTCTGCCGGGAAATGGGCCTGCAGTGTCGCACCGAGGAGAATGCGGGGAGAATATACATCAACTTGCAGGGTGGCGAGCCGCTGCCGCCGCAGCACGGAGGCGGAGGCAAGCCTCATGGAGGGCAGCACCAGCAGCAGCAGCAGCATGGGGGGCAGCAGCAGCATGGTGGCCAGCAACAGCATGGTGGCCAGCAGCACCAGGGCCAGGGACAGAACCAGCAGCAGGACGATATTGCTGCCATGGTGGAAAAGGTGCTCCCTCGTATCATGCGCAAGCTCGAAAAGGCCTGCTGTACCGTCATGTAGAGATTCTCGGCGACATTGGTGGGTTATGTGTTGGCTATATATACCAAGTTGATTTTTTTCTGGATACCAAGGCTTTCAGGCGCACAAAGGGTTGTACAGCAATGTATATACGGCATGTCAATATATTGCGAGTTACTATGGCAAGCGTGGGTGGCAATGGTGTCTGTTCTTGTCTAATCTTGTCCCCCTTTGCCTAGGCCAGCGACGTTATCAACGCTCAGGTTTTCGCTCACCGCGCGTCTTGCGCGGAACCTGCTGCGCAGCATATACGGCATATCCCGTCTTGTGGCGGCACGCTACCGACCGCTGGGCATCGGTCTCGCCTCTACGTCCTCCGCCTTGAGCTCATCGGGCACCCTCGCCAGCGTAAAGCCCACCACCTCGCAGATGAGCACCACAACAGCTTCCACGACCACCTCCATGCCCAGCATCAACCATGCCGTCGAGCGCACGTGTCCAAACACAACTATTGCGCTGTACACCAGCCTCACCAGCACAAACGGCAGACACACCACCACCGCCAGCACGATGCGGTGCTCGCCCTGCGCGACGTAGCCCTGGTTGACGAATGCCAGCAGCGTCTCCCCACACAGCAGCACGTACACGGCAATCACGATAGCGCTACCGGCGCGGCTCGTCGCGGCGTAGCTAATCTCTGGCGCGCCGCCGCCGCCGCCGGCGGACACGGTCAAGGTGGAGCTGAAGCCGCCGACGAGCAGAAGGATGACGGCGACGAGCATGAGGGTCTGGATGGCGCGGTGGGCGAGCGGCGGGACAATGTCGTGGCCGTTGCGGCGCATCGACGCAAAGGTCCGCGAGAGCAGGCCGAGCAGCGTGAGGATGAGCGGCCCGAGCCCGAGACCACCGAGGACGAGCCAGCCAATGTAGAGGCTCTGGTTGGTGGGGGAGGAGAGGCTGGCGAGGCGGAGGGCGCTGCCGACGAGCCGGACGAGGGCGAGGACGGCGAGGTAGCGCCAGCCGGCCGACTTGGCGAGGCCGTGGCGGAGGCAGAGCATGATGGCGCCGCCGAGAAAGGGTGTGTAGAGGAGGATCTGGGCGACGGCTAGGCCATCGTACGTGTCAAAGGGACGGTTCATTGTTTTTCTTCGTCTTTTTGTGTCAACAGTGATTGACTATGAAGGACGAGATGGAAACGAGATTTGTATGATAGCCGTGAAGAGGGAATGACTGAAGAGATTGTGTCTAGTGTTTTGTGCTGTAAAGGCCCAGTCCGATTGTATATATAGACCACATTGCGGCCTCCCGTTCTTTCGCCAGCCGGCAAAGCGGCACGAATGAATGCAAAATTCACAATTTGAAAAAAAAGTAAGAAATGAGAAAAAACGCGTAAACTAGGTATCATCGAAGCAGCCGAAATTCATTCTTCCCTGGCACAGCCTTATGAGTTGCGCAGTTGTCGCACGTAGGGCGTTGAAACGATTGCCCAAAAGGGAAACTGTTTCGTAAATGGTCAGGTTATCGGCGGGCGACTGCGCGGCGTGCGCCGATCCCGCTCAGCCGGCTGACAGGCCAATAAAAAAGCACGGCTTCTCTTTCCAGGCGACGTAGTTGATAAATTTCAGTGCCCTGCTCAGCCTCAAAGTCAACGTCCCCCCCTAACAAGCTTGAACTGCGTGCTCGCGTTGAATCCCAAAGCGGCATGGCCCATCATAAAACTGCTTTGGAAGGGCAATCTGGTCAAGTTTTCCATCCGCCTACGAGGATAGCGACAATCATGCGGACAATGGTAGAGGCGAGTAACGACGATGATGAACGAAATATGTACAAAAAGAGAACTAAAGAAAGATAACTGTTGCAGCCACCGGCTGACCGCACTAAATGCAGCCCTCTCATTGGCCCCGAATCGACGCTTGACCCACCTTTATACATTGATCGGTAACTGCAGGCTCTGGCCTGCAGAACAACAACACGCAAGCATCAACAACCAAGAACCATCAATAACCCTCAATACGTATTGAGCCTTTGTGAAACCAACAATAACAGCACTGGGACTGGGCTGTATCCTAGTAGAGTGTACAGCGTGGAAGCGCATTCGATTTCAATTGCTAACCAACAACATTTCGCGCTCCCTCTAATCCGTACTGTAAGCACTTTTGTTTGACGTCTAAGAAAAACCCCAAAATTGGTCGAGAAATAAATAATTTATGATACAAGTAAACTCTTGGGTCAATCCTTTTTTTCCAATCTCATTTTGACTTGTGGTGAATCGCACCCTGGTTGCCTGATTAGCTAAGCCGCTTCCACGCGCCATCGCGATAGCACTCGACGCGTGCTGAACTTTACCCATCTATCGTCCCCCCTCCATTGCATCTGTCCCACGTTCCTTCTTTAAGTTGACGGTTTCTTTTCGTATGACTTGGGGGGTCCCCAACTTTCTATTTAGGTCCTTGCCTACGCTCCGTTGTCTTTCTGTCCGCCATATTGTCCCTACTCCCTCATGCCCGCATGGTCGCGCTACGCAACGACATCTGTCCGAGACTGCTTCAAACGCTGCACCATCCGACTCGATGCTCGCCAAAGCCAACAAGAGCTACGAGGCTAGCCAGCCCCCGCCCTCGCAGCGTACCTCCAAAGGCGGCGAGCTCGCTAAGCAGCTCTTTCCATCCAGCAGCCCCAGCCAACCTCCTTCGGACATTCGCGAGCAGCTCAAGCGGCGTGGGCCTCCGCGATTTTTAGATTCATCGCCCTCGACATTGCGGTTCAGTCGGCCGCAATGTCATCAATTAGACGATAAGGCAGCCAAAGACAATGGCGTCGCAATTGGCAACGGAGCCGGCAAGGGATCACTAGCTTCTCTCTACCGAAATTCCTCTTCCTCCTTCAAGGAGGAAGTTATTGACTTGACGGGGGACGGCCCTACCAAAGTGCGGCAAGCAGAAGTTTTCTTCGCCGAAGACGATTTGAGTGACGATGACGATCTCGACCTCGATTTCAAAGTACCGTCGGCCGTATCGCCGTCTAAAGTTACATATATTTCCAAGTTCACAGCCCCGAAAGAAAATATACCTCCACAATCCTCAGAAAAGATTCCTTGGTCATCATCACCGGCATCACATTTTTTACCACCACAACAGCATCGGAACGAGTCAAATCTGTCGACGGGGAGCAATGAGTCTTCAAAACGAGACTCACCAGGGACAGATGATGATTGTTTCGAAACGCCAGCACCCAAGAAGGCGAAGAAGAGGGCGCTACCTGCCAATTGGCGACGTGATCAAGCCCCAGAAGAAGGGTCTTTGGACATGAAATCGGAGACTCCGGCAAACAAGCTACATGCTAGTGGCCTCTGGGACCCGTCTGCCAGCGCTATCAAGGAACAGAAGAAGCAGCTCAAGAGTCAGAGAAGCAGCAAACAAGAAGTGTCTGCAATCCAAGCTGAACTTGAAGCTATGGCGCAACTTCCCCCGTTTGATCAGTCGGCGCTTCCTGCTCAACGTTCAGAAACCATCGCGCTGAGCAGCGAGCAGCGACATGTGTTGGACCTTGTCGTTGAGCAAGGGCAGAGTGTCTTTTTCACCGGACCTGCTGGTACAGGTAAATCGGTGCTGATGAGAGCTATAATAAGTGAACTCAAATCCAAGTATGCACGGGAATCTGAGCGCGTGGCAGTGACGGCGTCAACAGGCCTTGCTGCGTGCAACATTGGCGGCATCACGCTGCACAGCTTCTCGGGCATCGGATTGGGTAAAGAAGATGCCAGTGCCCTGATTAAAAAAGTGCGAAGAAATCCGAAAGCCAAGAATCGGTGGCTGAAGACCAAGGTTCTGGTCATTGACGAAATATCCATGGTTGATGGGGAACTGTTCGACAAGCTGTCCCAGATTGGGCGCACCATACGCAACAACGGGCGACCCTGGGGAGGAATCCAGCTGGTGATTACTGGAGACTTTTTTCAGCTTCCACCTGTACCTGACGACTCAAAAAGAGAGTCCAAATTTGCCTTTGACGCGGCAACCTGGACTACATCGATAGATCACACGATTGGGCTGAATCAAGTCTTTCGACAACGTGATCCAGAGTTTGCCCGTATGCTCAACGAAATGCGACTGGGCAAGATTACGGACGACACGGTACGAGCTTTCAAGGCACTTGAGCGGCCGCTCAAGTTCGATGATGGTGTCGATCTCGCGGAGCTTTTCCCTCTTCGTGCGCAGGTGGAAGGGTCCAACGAGAAGCGTCTACGAGACTTGCCAGGACAGATTCACAGGTTCGAAGCGGCGGATACAGGAGAGCCAGCACTCAAAGAAAGGCTACTTGCGAACATGATGGCTCCCAAGTCAATTGATCTAAAGCTTAATGCGCAAGTGATGCTCATCAAAAATCTGGACGCATCACTGGTGAATGGATCCCTGGGCCGCGTCATTGGGTTCTCAGACGAGCGAACGTTTGAAATGGGTGGAGGTATCCCGGATGACCCAACAATGGACGAGGCGATGAACAAGGCACGAAAGAAGCTGAGCAGTTTCAGTCGCGACTCTGAGTTGATATCGAATTCGAAGAGACAATATCCTGTGGTGCAGTTTATTTCGGCGTCTGGGGTGCCGCGAGTGATTCTCTGCCAGCCGGAAGAGTGGAAGGTTGAGCTGCCGAATGGTGATGTACAAGCCAAGAGAACACAGTTGCCGTTGATTCTAGCTTGGGCACTGTCCATTCATAAAGCACAGGGTCAAACACTGGAACGAGTGACGGTGAACTTGGGCAAAGTATTCGAAAAGGGCCAGGCGTATGTGGCACTTTCTCGAGCAACGAGCCAGGATGGTCTTCGTGTGATTGGCTTCGACAAGCATAAAGTGATGGCACATCCCAAGGTGGTGGAGTTTTATAACAAGCTGTATTCGGCGGCGGAAGCGGGCTCGCGACGACCGAGTTCTATATTAGACTTTGTAGCCGGTAGAAGAGGTTACTGAGGAACATGTAGATATTGTGGAAAAGTTATAGAGCCATGTACTACAAATGTCATGTACAACACGATTGATGTGATGATGTGAGATGATTTGTAGTTGAGCTTGTTGATATTACCTGCCCATGTCGCTGTCACTGATGCTGTTACTGTCATAACTAATTCTTGGTGTTTGAGTATTTCCTCATCCAATCTATTGCCGCCAACTCTGTCGGTTGGTAGGGTGGGTCCGGCGCGTCTGTGGCACACCGAACCATGACTCTGTCGGCGAGCGGGTCTGTGGCTGCATGTCGCAGGCTGGTACAGGCAGACGTGGGACGTTCAGCAGAAATGACAGAAGAAGAGTGTACAATGATTTTCGGGCAGGCAATTACGAGGACCTACAGTGTACATCACCTTGGCTTTTTTCAAATCAACCCGTACCTATTCTATTGTGTTCTTGATACCACGCGCCATCTCAGTGTGTAGGTAGGTAATAAGAGCCTAGAGGTACCTACCTTACCAGAGGATCCCCCCAAGTGGGCTCCTCCCCCAGTGGCGCAGGCGACAGAGGGGGACTTGAAGTACCTACCTACCTATTCGTGGCGGGGAGCTAGACGAGCATTATTTCTTTCAGACTCGTGGCCGACGTTCCTTCCTTCTCCCCTCCTTCACTCTTCAACCACCACGATTCTTCCTCCCCCCTGAGAGTCGGCTATCAGCAGCGCACTAAATTCAGACGAGATTGCTGCTGCCATTCTCGTCTGTTTCTTCTGCATTGCCCACCCAGGTTGGCCTAGCCTCCACTGCCGCCTGCCCCTTGGCGCAGCTTCTGGCAACCTGGCCACGAGACCTCTTGTTTTTTTCCTCTCTGGCCTAGCAACGGACAACAAAGCGAGAGCATCGGGACCAGTTCACTTTACAATAAAAAGGAGATTAGAAGAAGGAGCAGGTATTCGGTTACTTGGCAACTTTATCTTTCTCCTGTCCTGACGACCAGCCCCGTTGTTTGCTGATTTCCCGACGACGCGCGCGCAAATCGAGACAACTGAAAGCGACAAGACGATCCGCAAACCAGGGGCTAACTCAGCAACCTGTAGCGTTTAAGTTTTCGACCAACTCGACAGAGCCACGACCGAACCCACTTTCCCCGACAAGCTCAATAGAGCAGTTTCCTCTTTGATGCAGGAGACTCTCGACTAGGCACAGTGGCTTCTTGTGATTGCAGCTTCCTTCCCCTGTCTGGCCACATCGACCTATGCTATCACTAGCATATGCTATCACTAGCAACCACGAGACGACTCATAGTTCAGACGATTGACAGACCAACAACACCACCAGTCATTCAAGATGGCGAGCCAATTTATTGGTCTCCAGATGCGGGTGATCCTGCGCGAACCCCCAGGATATCAGCTGATCGGCACCGTCCGAGACGTAGAAGCTGGCAGCAGCCTCAGTCTCACAAACGGTATAGTTTCTCGATTGTCTGTTTTATGCCGGCGTTTTACACTAACTTCTCTACCCTAGTCTTAATAGTTGCGACGCAAGAGCATGTCCCGCAGACGCGCATCAATGCGCTCAACATTGCCGACCTCTCTGAGCTACCCAAAGAGCAGCAAAAACAGCAGCCTCCTCCGCCCGTATCCGACGCCGCTACATCAGCTCAGCCGTCGGGATACGCCACGCAGACGACTTCGCCGACAAAGTCAGACTTTGTTGACCCTGCTATACTCAGCATGGGGCGCCGGCCAGACTCCGGGCCTCCTCCCGCGGGTGCACCTGTCAAGGTACCGGCGCATTCTCTTGACCCAGGTATGCCGCACCCAGTTATTCCATCAGACGATCAGCCAAAGGGAGACCTTGGCCGCCTCTTCAAGAGCATCAAGATTTCCAAAGTCTCAGATGCCGAGAATGCACCGACAACCCCCGAGGTGACACCAATCAAGCGCAAGAATCGAAACCGCAACTCTCGACAAGCAAAACAACTCGACCAGGATGATGATGGCGTCACAGTCATTCCCGGTAGTCACGGCAAAGGCTGGCGACAGACGCCGATACTGCAGAGCACCTCATCCTTTCAGCCTTTTAAAGCTCTCAAGAAGAACGGCAAGCCCCCCAAAGACTTGCCCGACAACGGCTGGGCTTCCGAGGACGTTACAGAAGAGATGCCCGAGTTTGACTTTCAGAACAACCTTGCCAAGTTCGACAAGCGTACACTATTCGATCAGATGCGCAAGGATGACACTGTTGACGAAGCTGATCGACTTGTATCTCACAACCGAAAGGCAAAGCTCGGTACAGCAGGGGGCAAGAATCTGCATTACACAGAAAACGTCCTCGACTTGCCGTCAAGCACACACAATGCCGATTACTGGAACAGCGAGGCTGAAGTCGGAGGCGTCCACGACAATGAGGGAATGAGCGGCCATGAACAAAAGAGCGGGCAATCGACGAGAAGAGCAGACGCCAAGACGGCGCCGAGTCGCCGCTCTCAGTCGCGTAAAGCGAGCGCTGCCATGGGCGGACACCCACTCACGCGAGTCAACTCGAGCGTACGACAATCACTTCCTTCGCGTCGATCCAGCCCCCGATCTGGTTACCGTAGCGCAGAGGTGCAACCGCCAAAAGTACAACAGCCGGGTCTCTACCTGGTCCCGTCCAATCGCCGGGTGGAGGCCATCTCGACACTGCAGATGCTCAACCTTGAAAACATTGCGGCCAACGAAGTTGGACTCTCCGAGAGTTTAATGGCTGAGAATGCGGGCCGTGGCATCGCCGAGGTTGCGGTCAAGGCGCTGTCGGATCCTGCCCTCAAAGTTCGGTTCGAAATGGCCGGAGCATCGTTGTCACAGGTCGGCGATGGGCCACTGCCAAGTAATCCGACAATTGTAATTTTGGCAGGCAACAACAAGTCAAGCATCCGTGCGCTGGTAGCTGGTCGTCACTTGCGCAACAAGGGCTACGACGTTATAGTTTGCCTGGCAGGCATTGAGCGAGAGCGCGACCTGCTCGAGGACCTTCGACGGCAGGTTCAATTGTATCGCAGCTTTGGGGGCAAGGTACTCAAAAAGACTGATTTCTTCGAGCAGCTGCGCAAGTCGACGCCGGGTGGTGGGGCGGCGGCAGTGGCAAGCGGCACAGGAGCGGGACGGGTGTCGGTATCTCTGATCATCGATGCTCTTCTTGGGCTGACCATGTCTTTTGAGGAGTTGCGAATTGGGGATCAAGCGACAGTGTATGAGTTGATGGAGTGGGCTAACCGCAATGAGGCTTTTGTGCTATCCATCGATGTGCCGTCAGGCATCGATCCTAGCACGGGCAAAGTCGCCATCATTGATGGGTCGCAGCTCTTTGTCAAGCCGCGATACGTGGTAGCAGTGGGGGCACCGAAGCGCGGGCTCGTGGAGGCGGTGACGCCGCCGGACGAAGACGATCCGTTGGCAGCGAGCGGGGGAGTAGCTCAGGACGAGGAGTGGCGTCTCTACATTGTGGACATGGGCCTGGGACATACTGTCTGGCGCAAAGCCGGGACCAAGGTGCGCAAGGGCATCGACTTTGACGGCAAATGGGTACTGGAGATGAAGTATCGGGGCGTGAAAGAGGAGTCTGATGACTACTGATGGGAGATGGGGTGTGTCGTCCGTCTTGGTTGCTATTGAATTTTCTTTGTGGGTTGCATATTGGCGGCGTTTATGGGAAGTAAAATGGTATCTTCAAAAGGGAAGCTGGACTTTCGTTGCTTCTTGATATCATATTTTCCGACTAATTCTTTCTGTCTTTCTTATGGTAGGGGGCTGAGTCGCTGGGGTCTGGGTTTGTTCGATGCTTTCTTCTTTTTCCAAAGATATTATATATATTTACTCGGGGCGACCTCGGTCAGGTAGAAGAAAGAAGATACCCCTGGAAACTGTCAATCGATTTTATCTTTCAACGCACTTGACAGATCCATCTACAATGGGTATCTATATAGAGGGGATGATGAAGGTTAGAGTTTGGTGCGTTTGGGCGGCCACAGTGGTAAGCGTAGACGAGGAGGAGAGAAAAATAAGCTTATCGCTAGCGGGCGAAGGGTACGGGTGGCGTGGGCGGCGCGGGTGGCACGGGGTCATGATTGGTTTTAATGGATGCATGCATGGATATAGATTGGGTAACGTAATGCAGAAACGTGGGCGAGGGAATGACGAGGGGACAAAAGGGCGTACGCAGTAATTCCTTGTTCCTTTTGGGGCAGAGCGGCGTGGCAATGCCAAGAGAAATGGAAGACTGGCAGAAGAGGGAACAGTTTACGCCATTCAGCTGAGGCGCGGTGGTACCGTGGTAGGTTCGGTCCCTTGAAGTTGGCTGACGCGGCGCCGATAAAGCAAAGCTGCGGAATCATCCTGGGGGGCGTGGAGAGATGACAAGGCTGACTGAATGGGGAGAGGATGGACTTTTTTTTTTTTTTTTGTAAGTGCAGATTTCTCTACTTGAGATTTCTGAATTCTGATGTATTGGCGGCGAAGAGAGTAAGTAGAATGATGGCGCCATTCTACTCCGTAGGTAGGTCTGGGGGATCCCTGTGGCGGTCAATGTATCTGCATGGCTTATTATTAGAGAGCTGCACGAGGACAGATGACTAGAGACATGCAGGCAATAGCGCCGTTGAACGTGAGGGGGGCTGCGGGGGTTTATTAAAAGTCCTGAATTTTTTTTTAAAGAAGAAGAAATCGGAATCCATGCACTTCTTTTTTTCCCTTTTCGACTTGGGTGCTTTGTGACGTGTGTAAAACGGGCATTGTCATGGCAGTCGCTCCTGGGGCAACCCCGCGTCAGCACATGCAGGCAGTGCGGAGAAGAAGGAGCATGAATGGGAAATTCTTAAATTTTTTCATTGAACAACTATAATTAATCAACGTCATAATCAACGGTATCGGCAATACACAACAAATCTTCACGCAAAAGGTGTGGCCGGTTAGATTGGCATTAACAAGGTCCTTTTGGCGGTCCACCTGGCCTAGCTAGGCGTTTGCGACGGAATTTGCCTCTTTTCCAGGTGTCTTCCCCCCCCCCCTGCGATTTCCATTTTGCCCTGCCTGCCTGCCTGCCTGCCTCCCAGGCTGTCTGTCTGTCGTCTTGAATCGTGCCACCACTGTTCGTTCGTATTCCATGCCACAACGGCTCTTCCACTTCCACTTCCTCTTCGACACAACACCCAACTCTGTACAACTTTCCTCTTGCGCACCCCGCATTTCTCCTCCTCCTCCTCCTCCTCTTCCTCCTCCTCTCTCGTCCCCTTTTTTGCCCTCATTTTCTGTTTTGCGCCTTGTTGCATGCCGAAACCGCTCACATTTCACCTTCTAGCTCCCTCTCGTACGCCTCCCACATCAGCCGGCCGGCCGCCCACCTGCAACGGTCCCTTCCAATCCATTCTCCCGCCTGCGTTTGTCCAACAACGTTCAACAAATTGACCAACTGCATGTCCCGCTGTACCACGTCAACCCACGGGTCAGGGCACACACTGGATTCCATGGCCTTAATTCGCTAGCAACAACCTCTTTTTCTTTTTTTTTTTCTTTTTTAATTCTTTTTTTATGGTCTCGGTCTCTTTCCGTTATCCGCGATAGACGCATCTCGCGGCGCCCTTTTTTTCCCCTTACGCCGAGTGGGCGCGCTCGGCAGCCAGTCTGGCATAAAAGGCAATTCTACTGCCCACGCGCCGAAAAGGGTCTCTCAGGCTTCGCAAGGAGAATGGTGTCCGTCGACGTCGCCGCCACGGCGACGCTGACGGCGGCCGCTTCCCTCTGCACCTCGACCCTCTACCCGGCCCTTGGTGTCATCACCCTGCCCGACGTCGGCTTGCCCATCACCCTTGCCGAACCCCTCGTGCAGCAGTTTCCTTGCGCGTCTCTGCTGCCGCGCGCCGACAACGAGGATGACAGCAGCAGAAGTAGCAGCAGCAGCGCCGAATCGAAGCAAGGAGCCTCCTCCACCAGCACGCCCGTCACCTCGCCCGCTGTCTCCGACCAGGCCGTCGCCGCCACGAATCCCTCCACGACCGACGACGCCAATATTACAGTATCAGACATTGTCGTCACCGCGACCACGGGTACCCCCACCGCCTCGGCCACGCTCAACTTTCACAATGGCAACGACAACCCCAAGACGGTTCATATATCCAGCTTCGGCGACCCCTTCTACCTCTCCACCTCGCCCATTATATACGCCCTCTCCGCCTGCACCATCGTCTCTTGGATGCTCGTCATTGCCCTCTTCATCACCACCCGCTCCACCTTTGACGGTGGCATCGTCTACCTCGGCAGCCGCGGGAGCTTCACCGGCAGCTCCTCCTCGGGCGGCGTCAGCATTGGTGGCCGTCCCTGGCTGCAAAAGATTGCCGCCTTGACCGTCGCCATATCACTCACCGTTGCTACGGCCGACACAATGTCTATTGTCAAGGACCAGTACGTTTGGGGCATCACCAATGCCCGCGAGCTGCAGCGCGACGTCATGTCCCGCCTGGAGCTCAAGATTATCCGAATCATATCCGACACCTTTCTCTGGCTGGCACAAGCCCAGACCCTTATCCGCCTCTTCCCTCGACATCGCGAAAAGGTTGTTATCAAATGGGTAGCCTTTGCCCTCATCAGTCTCGATATTGTCTTTTCCTCACTCAACAGCTTTCCTTTTGGTGAATACGATATTCTAAACGGCAACTACACTGACCCAAACGCAAACGGTGACGACAGTCGTTCCAACAGGGGCCTCGCCCACCCGATTCCCGCCATCAGCTACGTCTTCAAACTCTCCCTCGGCCTCCTTTACTTTTTTTGGGTCTCCTACTACGCATTCTTGAAGCGACGCTGTGCATTCTATCACCCATTGATGAAGAATATTTGCCTCGTCGCCGTCATCTCGCTCCTTTCCATTACAGTGCCAATCGTCTTTTTCATTCTCGACATCTCAAAACCAAACTTTACCGCCTGGGGTGACTATGTACGCTGGGTCGGCGCCGCCGCCGCCAGTGTTGTCGTGTGGGAATGGGTTGAAAGAATAGAGGCCCTTGAACGAGAAGAAAAGAAAGACGGCGTGCTTGGCCGCGAAGTGTATGACGGGGACGACATGCTCGAAATCAACGCTGCCGAATATCCTTGGCGCCACAAACACGGCAAATTCGGAGGAAGCGGTAGCAGCGGCGGAAGCAACGGCGTCGACTTGGAAGGGGGACAGATGCATCATCGACCGAATGGGCATGCCCTTGGCCCAGGTGGCCTGCAGAACGGGCACGTCCGAGGGCCAAGACCGCACGAAGACGAGGGGCGGAGCATGGGCGATATACTGCGACCGCCCATATGGTCGCAACGCGCGGCGCAGGCTGCGACACCCGTCAGCAGAACTGACACACCCAGCGCGGCAAGCACAGTATATGCCGTTCGATATCAGGGCGAATCGAGAACACCTGAGCCGCCCATGCCGTATTTCACGCACGCACCAGATTTGGTGAGACACACAAGCGGACCTCAGAGCTATAGCGAGGATGCTCACGACGCGCGGAGCCACAACGCACGAGGCGCAGGTGCGAGATACTCGCCGGATGCGTCTGGTGATGCTGGCAACGCCGCAAGCGAATTTAACAGAGAAACAGAGATGATGACGCCGGCACGCGCAAGGGTTCTGCGCTCAGTGTCGTATAGTAATGGACCAGAAGTTCAAGATGCTGCTGAGGATCAGCACACTATAACTCGAGCCATGGACTTTAACACCATTGCAGCAGGCAGCCGAGGCGGTCGGGGTGGCAGATGGGATATTCGGGGGCGTCTAGAGGACTTTGCAGCATCACAGGCCGAGCGCTTCCGAGAAAAGTTCCATCCGTCAACGGACACGGACAAGCTGCCCGTTACGGTGGTGCCTGCGCCTCCTCGCCGGGGTGCCGCGCTGCAGCAAGTGCTCGAAGAGGATGAAGAAGGCAGCGAAGCACGGCGACAACAACAGCCTACGCAGCAACAGTCACAAGGCGGCAGCGTCTATGGCGGCAGCTCGGCGATTGATGCCGCAGCGTCGACGGCGTCAGAGCGGTACGCGAATGATGTTGCGCGAATATCGGCCAGGCGTAGCAGGCCGGCGCCGCTTCCTCTACCGGTCAGTCAGCCGCCGCTGTGGCCCGGCGTAAATCGTCGCGCCGCGGCGTATGACGAGGAGGAAGACGACGAGTCATTTGAGGGCGAAGAAGACGACGAGGACGAGGGCCAGTCGACGACGGATGACTTGTCGTCTGTGCGGTCGCGGGAGCGGCCCAATGGATCGGCGGCGTCTCGGGCTGGGTAATATTAACATGTACATGAAGGGAAAAATGGACGGCTTCGAGGCCGTCTTGTATACATACATTATATATCCGATGGATCATATTCATATTTGGGAGCGTCAGGTAAGGCGTTGATTTTAATGGGAATCTTTTCTGGTTCTTGTTCGCATTTAGGGTTTACAAGATGACTGTTTCTTGACAGTCGGTAACTAGGCGATGCAATATACAGACACGCATACTTGCCTGGTTTTTGCTGGCACTCGACTTTCAGTATTTTTTCGCCCTCTGTGATTCCACTGAATGAAGATTCATAATGTTTAATTATTTGATATGTATTTAGGAATAGATGGCATGTACTCCGTACTCCGTATATCTATTGTATATTATCAACTAATGGAGTGAATTTACGGACCAGTGTGGTGCACTGTTCACCTGGCCTAGCAAAAAAATGACGGCTTCTGATTCGACGAGACGAGGTTGCCAAGAATGGCAGGGCCCTGAGACTTTTCGGTGGGGTCTTTAATCAAACCGGGGGGTTCTGGGGTTACTACTAGTATTTATTGTTAGGCTGCATCTGTCTTCTCCTGAGTTTTTTGTTAACGATTAGGCAAAGAGCCGAATTGAATATCCGTACTGTAAATACGGATTACTTGAGGCCTATAATTCTAAAACTTTGGGGCAGAGTCGTCCAATGTTTCGGGGTGGAAAATTGTATCGTATATTGAGTAGGGACAGCTTAAGAAAGTTGCTCTGGCAGGCAAAACGGACTGCATCGTCAGATCCCCCCCCCCCCCTCCATCTCAGCCTCATCTACTCCGTACCCAAAGATGCCATCCCTTTCCACCTTTTTTTGCCCGCGAGGTGGAAAAAAAAAAGAATAGACGAGGAATTGGAAAAACAAATGATTGTCACAATGTCCTCCTTTTCCCCTTGTAATCTCTGAATGACACGCTGCGGGTCAGATTTTCCTCCCCCGTTCCCTTTTCCGCTGCTGCTGCTGCTGCCCGTGACAGGCAACACAAGGAGTCCCCACCAATCAACCAACCGAGGAGCGCGCGCGCGGAGGTTTAGAGGACCCCCCCCCCCCCCAGCTGGACGCAACCCAAGTCTTTGTTCTCCCATCTTCCTGTCCTCTTTACCAGTACACTCTCACGCTCAGACCCTTCTTCTCTTTTTTTTTTTTTTTTCTTTTTTTTTCTTTTTCTTTTACAACGTTCATATCTGGTGCCTTCATCTGTTGTGTTGCTCTGCGACGCAAACGTTGATCTCTCTCTCTCTTTTTTTTTTTTTTTTTTTTTTTTATAACATTTGGCGGCGCCCGCCCCGTTCCCAATTTTCCGATCCGGCAAACCATCGATGGGGATTTTTTTTCTTCTTCAAAACTCGACAACACCTCTCTCCAGCTTTCACCCTGCATGACAAGAACGAGGGGGTGTGGTTTTTTTTTTTCAGCTTTGCCCCGAATTGAAATTCCGGGAGACAAAACTAAAAAAAAAAAAAAAACACACGGCTACCAGCGGGGACTCGAAACGTCCAGTAGTCTCTCCTTAAAAAATCAACAAAACAAAATCGTTGACGAATTGAAACACAAACGTCGCCCCCGCCCCAAACTGAGGACAGGAGGGAAAGAAAAGGAGGAAAGAAAGAAAGAAGAAGAAGAAGAAGAAGAAGGCAAACCATACATCATGGCGACAAACGACGCGGCAAGCGACAAGGAACCGTTTCCGCTCCTAAACACCTCCCTCGACCCCTTTGCCATGATGGACGGTGACGACTCGGCCCCGCGCCGCCGCCGCAAGAGCTCTGGCCTGGGCGGCGAAATCCGCGCCGGCGACACGGGTGCGCCGGCTTTTGCCTCGAGCCGCGCCAGTTTAAATGCCGGCGATTCCTTTGGTCACCATGTATGTACAACTTGTTTGTACCCTTTTCCTCCTCCTCTTCCTTCGATTCTCCTTGCCATCTTCCCTCTTTCAGGATCCCATCATCACCCACGATAACCATGGCTAACGCTAACGTCCCCCTCCTCCTCCTCCTCCGTCGACAGGTCGACTCCCCCGTCACGCCCACCACGCCCACCACCAGCATCAGCAGCAGCAGCAGCAGCAGCACCAAGCGCATCTCGAAGCGCCGCCGCGCGCGGGGCCTCCTCTCCCGCTTTCGGCAGCTCATCGTCCGGCGCACCTTTGTCCTGCCCGCCGTCATCCTCGTCCTGTGCCTCGCCGGCTACGCCGTCCACCCGACCCCCGCGAACCCTCTCCACCGCTTCATCTTTCTTTCGTATCCCTTGCCGCAGACGGACCCCTCGGAGGGGCCCGTCTTGTACGGCAAGGGCAAGTGGGACATTGCTTTCGTCTCGTTTTACATTGTGGTGCTGTCGTTTACGCGCGAGTTTGTCATGCAGGAGATTCTCCGGCCGTGGGCGCGCCGCACGGGGCTCTCCCGCGCCAAGCAGGCGCGCTTCATGGAGCAGGCCTACACGGCGCTCTACTTTGCTGTGCTCGGCCCGGCGGGGCTCTACGTCATGAGCAGGACCCCCGTGTGGTACTACAACACGCACGGCATGTACGAGGCGTTTCCGCACCGCGCCCACGAGGCCGTCGTCAAGTTTTACTACCTCTTCCAGGCCGCGTACTGGGCCCAGCAGGCCATTGTCCTGCTGCTCGGCCTCGAGAAGCCGCGCAAGGACTACTACGAGCTCGTCGGCCACCACGTCGTCAGCCTCGCCCTCATCGGCCTCAGCTACCGCTTCCACTTTACCTACATTGGCATCGCCGTCTACACCTCTCACGACATTTCCGACTTCTTCCTCGCCACCTCCAAAGTCCTCAACTACCTCGACCACGCCCTCATCGGCCCATACTTTTTCCTCTTTGTCTGCGTCTGGATCTACCTCCGCCACTACATCAACCTCAAAATCATCGTCTCCATGTTTACCGAGTTTCGCACCGTCGGCCCCTTTGAGCTCAACTGGGAGACGCAGCAGTACAAGTGCTGGATCTCCCAGTACATCACCACCGCCCTGCTCACCTCCCTTCAGGCGCTTAATCTGTTTTGGCTGTTTTACATTTTGCGCATCGCCTACCGCTTCGTTCGCGACAGCAACGCGACCGACGACCGCTCCGACGACGAGGAAGAGGATTCGACGACGACGGCAACGACGGCGGCGGCGGCGGCGGCGGCGGTAGATCAGAAGCAGAAGCAGACTGCTGTGCCGATTCTCAAAATCAATGGCCAAAAACCTAATGGCAAGTCAGAATAGGACAACCTTTTTTTTTTGGTTTCTCCTTTTTTTTTTGGTTTCTCCTTTTTTTTTTCCAAAGAGGGCTACTTTGGTCTACAGGAAATGATCCGTTGGTCGAATATTCTGCCAAAAAAAAAAGACAAAAAGAATTGCATGGTAAACCGGAGTTGTTTCTTCTTTTGGCCACTACACGGTACAGGGAGAAATAGGAACCAAAGGTCGTTGACCAGGGTGTTTTTTTCGCATAAACGTACACTCGCTTTGTTTATGATTCCCCTCTCTCTCGCCTCTTGTCACCGCGACTGAGCCATCGGGGGCTGAAGAGTTACATGACAATGGAGAAACGGTGGGCTGAATGGTCCGTAATGTTGGTGTGTTGGCTTGACGGGGTGTGTACGCGCATGATGGAATGACATGGATGGATGCGTGTGTCTTATTTTCCATGAATTTGTTTCTTTTTTTTTTTTTTTTTTTTTCTTCTCTTCTCTGTATCATAGTCTCTTCACCACTGCATCTTTGGCTGGTGTTGGGCAGTCCTTACTTTTGACTTGCCCATCACAAGCCACCCGATTTCTTCTCTGTACTTTAGCATATTTTAATAATGCCCGCAGCGGCACACGACATTCGTTACGACTACCTCATCTTACTCTACACCGCTGACTCGGCGGTGAAACCGTATTCAACTCACTCGTTACTGTTTGGGACAATGGGTGAAAAGGCGACGTGAGTTGCATTCATTTCTACCTATGCCGATAATCGTCCAAAATAGAGTCATTCATAACTCTCTTCTTCCCAGAGGAAGGCATAAAACAGACTGTAAAAACGCTCGTCTTTTTGCGCCAGAATGCGCTCGCCGCTCTAGACAGATCGAATGAAAAAAAGCACGCATTCATAAGTTCTTTTCCCCTTCCTTTTCCTTGATTTTTTTCCGTAATTGAAAACTTCTCGCCCGCGCCGGCAAATTACAGACCGTCCAATATGGTCCCGGAAAAAATTCAGCAACATAACTAGCAGGTGTGGACATAAACAAGGAAATTTTTCATCAGGAAATCAAAAGCAAAAGAGTCGGAAACAAAGGACAAAGCGTCGAATATGATTGATGGAAAAAGCAAAGAAAGACAACCAGACGCCCCATCAACGCCACTCATATGCAGATTTGATAACCGGTATGTCTTGCCGGGGATAGAGAGAAGAGAAAGGAATCGTTCTTCATGACATCATATGCCTCGGCGTAGTAAAATGAAAGAAGAAAAAACGGCTGACTCGTGAAAGTTTGAAAAAAAAAAAAAAAAGCTCAATAAAAGAATCCCGCTTGTCTGTCGCTCTGGACAGTAATGAATATTAAGTGCCAAAAAAAAATCACCTCACGGTGTGCAGCATTGGTCTTTTACCGCTTCCCAGAGTCTTGTTGCCATCTATGACGGTACGGAAAATACGTCTCTTCCCTGAGAAATTAAGATGATTGAACCCGAATCGAGCTGGCTGATGTGATTACTGATTCAATTTGCTGCGCTCGGGCGAATGCTCTTCGGTGTGTCCAGACTCGTCGTCCGAGGAGGAAGACCCGGACGTGGTGATTTCCTCGGTCGTGTCGTCACTCTTGCTCTTCTTAGATCCGCGGCTTGCATTATTGCCAGAAAGAGAGACCGAGGAGCCTAGACTGTTATAGCCGTCTAGTGGCGTCTCGGTTCCCTTCTTGTGGCTCATGTTAGCCCTGCGGAGAGCACGCGTGGCTCGCTGAGTCGCTTCTCTAGCAGCGTTAAGCGCGCGTTCGGCGCGTATCTGCTTCTCCCACATCGACGCGTAACGACCACCAGCAGCCAGAAGTTCCTCGTGTGTGCCCTTCTCAACAATCGTACCCGCATGGAGCACAATAATCTGGTCGGCGTGGGTAATCGTGGACAGTCGATGGGCGATTATGAGCAGGGTGCGGCCTTGGCCAATGCTCCATACATTCTCTTGAATTTCCTGTTCGGTGTGGGAGTCCAGGGCCGAAGTAGCCTCATCAAGCATGATGATGCGAGGATTTTTGAGAATTGTGCGAGCAATGGCCACACGCTGCTTCTCGCCTCCACTCAGCCTCAAGCCGCGCTCTCCAACCTGGGTTTCGTATTGGTCGGGGAAGGATAAAATTCGGTCGTGGATGCTAGCCGCCTTGCATGCAGCATACACTTCTTCGTCCGTGGCATTTGGATTCGCATATCTCAGGTTGTACATGAGCGATTCGTTGAACAAGGTTGTGTCCTGAGGTACAACTCCAATGTGGCGACGAACGGATGAAATGGTCAAGTTTCGCACGTCCTTGCCGTCCAATTCGATGCTGCCTTCGTCGCAATCATAATATCGGAACATGTGACGAAACAGTGTTGATTTCCCGCCACCGGACTCACCCACAAACGCGGTTGTGGTTCCAGGCGGACACTCGAAGCTGATGTTGCGCAGCGCGGTACGACGCCTGTCGTAAGAAAAGCTGACATTGTTCCAGCGAATGTGACCAGAAAAGTTTTCGAGGGGCTTTGCATTGGGATTGTCGACAACCGTAGGCTGGATCTTGAAGAGCTCGAGCAAACGCTCGCCAGAAATCATGGACTGCTGTACGGTCCGGTAAAAGGTGCCAAAGAAGTTGAGTGGTCCCTGAAGCTGGGTCAGGTAGGAAATCACGACAAACCATTCACTGGATTCGCGCATTCCAACTGCAACCTGCCAGCCGCAGATAAGAGCAGCAAGAATTCTGCCAAGATTGAAGACAAGAGTCTGGCAAACATTCATCATGACCATGCCCATCTGTACCTGAGCTTCGGCCTTTTGGTAGGCTCCGACCTTGCCACGGTAACGGTTGAACTCGTACTCCTCGGCGTTGAAATACTTGACCGTTTCGTAGCTTGAAATTGAATCATTCTTGACGGCCTCTTCCTCTCTGTCAGCGTTGGTCATTTCGCGTCGCTGGTCAGCTCTAGTCGACGCCATTTTGATGGTCATGTAAAGGTACCAACAAGTATCGACCAAGTTGATTTGCGCGTAAAGGGGGCCGAATCTGTAGTAGAAAACGTTGATGGACAAAATCAAGTCGAAAAGCATTGGAATAACTTGGAATGTGACCTGCTCGAGGAAAGAGTTGATGGAAGAACCCTTGTTGAGTGCAGACAAGACTTCGCCAGTGCGCTTGGAAAGGTGAAAATCCAGGCTTAGAGAATGCACATGGTTGAAAGCAGCTGTTGTCAAGCCCCGATACGAATATTGAGAAACGGGAATCCAGAGATATGATCGAAGCGGTCCGAGCATGCCCTGAAGAATCCAGAGAACTCCAAGGAGCAGGGAAGCGCGGAGTGGAAAGAGATCCATAGTCAGTGGCTGTCCAGCTTGCACTTCCTTGATGGCATGATTGAGTTGCTTGACAACTTCACCAATCTGGTTGGGGACGAAGATGTTGACGATGCGCTGAATGATGACCAAGACAAAACAAACAAGGACTTGGAGTTTCAGCTTGACAGAATCCTTGGGCCACAAGTAGGGAAAGAAGAGAGAATATCCGCGGATGTACTCCCACCAAGTCTTGTGAGGAAGCTTTTGTGGTCGATAAAAAGCGGCATTCTCGTCTTTGCGTGAAACGGGAGAGGAGTGTTTGGCCGCATTGGACATAGTTCGGCCTCGGGAGCGGCGAGAAAAGGATTCGCGGCCATTCGCGTCGCGGCCATTCGAATCGGTGCGATTGGCATCACCATTTTGAGCCTCATATGATCTGTGATTGCCATTTAGGAGAGGGGTCTGTTCATGGGCGAAGCCGTCTTCCAGCTTGTCAGAGCGCTTCCATCGCACTTTGCCGATCCAGGCAATACTAAAGACACCAATAAGTGCAACCAAGTGCAGGATACGGACAAAATATAGAATCAGATCCAATTTAGTCCAGCGATCGATGCAGTCTTTCCCAGTCGTTTCCGGCTCTGGGCTGGCGAGACGGCATTCAGATGCAGCTATGAAGGTGGTTGAGAAGATAACCACCTCGCCCACCAGACCGAGAACCCAAATCAGGAGGTGTACGACATTGGGTCCCTTCTTCCAGTCAAAAAGGGAAAAGAGTATGTAGAGGTAGAAGAAGGTGGAGCCAAGGACGTGAACAACGGTCCATTCACCAGCCCACGAGAGACCCTCCTTGGACCATTTGTAGGGATTGTCGTGGTAGAAGGCATGATCAAACATGAAGGCTCCGGTTGCAACGTAGGAGAGAAAGATGACTCCAGCCAGATAGCGGAAGGCATTTTTGGCAGCCGGGCCAAAGTGCGGGCCAAGCTTTCGTTCGCCATCGTCCTTGGTCTTCCTCTTGGTGACAGGTAGTGGCTTTCCTCCGGGGCCTTTAATATGGGATTGAACAATGTTTTCTTGCTTCTTAGCATTATAAACGCTATACCATGCGACGCATGATATAAATGCAACGAGAAGCGTAACTGAATACAAGTATTGCGTCTCGCGAAGGATCAGGTCCGAGGTAGGTAAGGAGGAGTCGGATAGTCGCTGTTGGAAAGCCGAGGAACTGTCAGCGACCGCCATGGCGGACTAGAAAGATATCTCTGTTAGCTTTGGTCGGTTGACTGAGGCAAGTTGCTGCGGATCGTAGTTGAAATAAAGGGCCGCTGGCCTTGGCCAAGCATGAAGTGAGGACCAAATGAGGCGAACGGAGGCCAAACGCTGGTGAAGCGACTGGTGAAAGGGGGTGGAATCAGCATGGACGAGACACAAAGTACATACAGAAAGCTGTAAATATAGTCACTGAGAAGCGACCATGGCCATGCCCCGTGGCAATTGTAGACACAGGATGCAAAGAAAACGGTGTTGCACCGTCGCAAGGTGGCGGTATTGAGGGTTCGAGTTGCGGCCCTGACGTGTAAATACGACCCGCTGCGGGACAGAAGGGAAGAGCAACCAAAACCGGCTGCAAAGTGTCGATGGTAAGGAAGAATGACGACTAGAATGATGCCGATGACCAGAACAAGCAACCTGGAAAGAAGGTTTAGAAAAAAACGAATGCTGACGCACTGACAAAAGGCAGAGCGAATGTTGAGAGAAGAGGCAAAGTTGAAAGAGTTGGTGCCGGTGTTTTTGAAGGCCGATCGAAAAGTGCCCCCCCCCCCCCGGCCGCTGCGAATGGGCGAGACAAGGCCTGTGGAGGAGGGCCGGGTGGCGGAAGCGTACTAGTTAGCAAGCACGAAGATTTCCAAGTATGCAGTACTGGTACAGCAGTTGAGCCAGGTGAGCAGGCGGTTACAGTGGAACTTTGTTCTGGCCAGTGAGAGCGCAGAGGCCCAGCGGGCGGTGGACGGCGACTGGCGCTAACCTCAGGTAGTGGCGGCCATGTGCTACAGCGGGTGTCGCAGCGACCATCAAATCAGGTCGCCTTGCATGGAGACTTGAAGCCATTTCCAACAGATGAACTTGACTTTGCAGTGCGTGCCTACCCAACTGTGGCCGATGTGGTGGTACAATAAACTTGAATTTTGTCTTGGTTTTTAGTTGCCGCATCTTCATGCTGCAGCCTGCATCAGCCTTCAACATTCTTTGTATTACCTACTTAGGTAACCTAAGTGGTGCTACGGAGTACCGTGTGTTGCTTTTACTTGATAGCGCCGCCCGCAGGTGCATACAAGCAAGGTAGTCGCGGCACAAGTAGGTGGGGGAGCGAGGCTAGCAGCCTGGCAGCCTAGCGCCCATGGAAGGGGTGTCGGTGGCGCCCAGCAGGCATTGGGTTTGTTCAACTTCTGGGACTGATACCTACCCTACCTGACGCCGTATAACAACGGCTTCACTTCCGGAGCCCTCTAGACAACAGAAAGCAATGCAGTACAACTCACAGAAGATTTATCCTCTCTCGTGGCCTTGCACGATTCGTCGTCGCAATTCTTTGCCGCCTCCGCGATGGCACACCCATTTGCTTGCTTGCCACACAGCTGCACCGAATCGAGCTCGATACACCCTATTTACCGTGTCGCACTGCGTCTTCACTCATGGCTGCTGACCCAGCCTAGCGGTACCTACAAGTCCCGCCTGAGGTCACGCTGCAGACCCTAGAATCCGCCATACACACCTCTCCTCCCCCCCCCCCCCCTCAAGGCCCCTAAAAGCAACCCCGAGACACTTGACCTTTCTATCATCAGAGAACCCCCAAAAGAGGTACAGATCAATCGTCAACGTCAACTTGAATAACTTGAATGGGCACCATGGGGTACCGATGTACCCAGGTACCTACATGACGCACAATGCGGCAACTAAATAATCTACCAGCTTTCCAACCTCCTGTCAATCACCACAATTTTACAGGCCACCAATCAAGCCTAAAAACGAACATGCATTCAACCAACGCGCACAATTCCTCATCCCACCCCATCTCCTCGCCCAACACAAGCCCACCTCGCCAACGGCCCTCGTGGATCCCTAACCTGGTCAAGCTTGTGTGCATTCTCACTCTTGCGAGCTGCGGCTGGCTTCTGTTTGCTTGCCTTGCTGCCACCCTCAATCATCGCGTGTTGTGTGCTAGTGCCATCGCCAAACCGCAGAGGCATGTTAAAAACTATCACAATAAGCTTTGAAGACAGAGAAATTTGAACAGATTGCTCCCTGACACGATAACTACTAGTAGACACGTCAGCTGTCATACATAATACTGACTCGAGCTGTTAGTGGCCGTTGCCGCAGTCTTCTACGCACGAGGCCGCCAACTAGTCCTGCAACGAATGAGATTCGACCTAAAAAAACCATCAAGAATACAATCGCCATGTCCTCTTCGAGTAGTCTCCAAACTGGAGCTACCCGTGTTCGGCGGGCCGTTGCCACCGAGCTTTGCGCCTCAGGTTCTGTCGAGTCTAAACAGGTCCAGCTATGCAAGACACCACTCTGGTGCTTACTCGTTGTTCGGCATCTATATAAGCGTCTACTCGATGCTCTACTCGATGCAGAGTGCACATCTCGACCGTAATACTCCTTGGCTCCTCGGCGTCTTAGCCCCGTTGCTCAGATGCCTTGCAGATGCTGGCTGGCTCAGCACTGCTTGCAGAAGCGCAGCCTCGCCACCACCATGCTTCAAGACACTGGTTGACTGGTCACTCGACTCGGACGGCCACCTCTCAACAGCAACCGCTCCTACGCTACGCTACGCTACGCTACGCTACGTGGCTACGTGGCTAATAGGCGGTTCCATTTTCGAGGCCTCGATTTGAGCCGCACAGCCACTGCCCGCCATGTTGCCTGCCAATGTGCACAACAGAAATACATGCAGGTGCTGGGCTCGGCCATTGTGGGACCCTGTCAAGGCAGAGCACAATCCAACAAATCACCAAGTCTTCTCTCCCTGCACCACAGCAATCGCCACTCGGCCAGGGCGACACGGGCTTGCTCGTCCATTACCTCATGTTGGCTGCTTGCTTGCATACGTAGTCCCTTTGCCTCGCATCAGCTAGCTGGTCACCACACCACACAGATTACGCCCTGTGGCGATACTAGCATGAGGATGCCAATTGCCCAATACATGTGCAGCTCCCTGACCATCATGGGATGCCTGCGACTCGATACTGCAACAACACTGTCGTATTTTGGGCCGTCATATGCTTCCCCCAGTTTCTCGAAAATGTGGGTGGTCTTTAAAGTGCGTGTGTGACATGTGGGCTGCTGACCATAGCCGGCGTAGGTTCATGCAGTTCGTCGGCGCGTCATCGTCTGGCTTAGACTAATTACGGTTGTTGCCGCAGGCCAGGCCATGGACATGTATTTCTCTCAGCTATCATCTCAATTGGGATAGGTCGCTTTTCGGCCTTTATATTGGACTCTTGGGCATTCATCCTCAAAAGTGTCCCAATGTTGCCAAAAGGATACGGTACAAATGCCTGGTGCTGTACGGAGTATGGTCCGCAACAACTCTACCTAGCGGCCGATCAGTCCTCATCCATTGGCCTGCCTGCGCGCCTGGCTTCGTCTTGGCGGCCCGGGTCTGTGCCGAGAGTAGCTACGACGCTTATTTATTACGGGCACCAGCTTGCAAAGCTCGAATACATGGTAAATTTACACACATTCCATCGCATCTCGAGTTTGTCAGTTTCGACAATGCTTTGATGGGAAATCGACCGTTGAGCAAGCCAGCCGCGAAGCTTATTCATTGGCTCATTTACCTCCCAAGTCTGCGCGTACCGTAATGGCAACGTCACCTGCTTCGCGGATAGCTTCTAGATTACGAGATCTTATTGCAACCATCATCGTGTGGATTCTAAATGGTTGAATCCGGTACCTAGATGCTCTTGGAGTCACAATCCTCAGGATGCGAAATCTCCGGCTGTCGGCTGAGGTGAGCTACTACACCTTAGTCCTGTCCAACCGAGACGCTCGACAATTTCCGCCACCATGGAATTTTTGCACACATGTAATCTGTAAGTCTACACCATATCTCTGAAACAAAGGTGTCCTACTATTAAAGCAGGAAACCCCTCCTAGTTAGACAAGTTGACGGCACAGCGCGGGCGCTACAAAGCCACCAAGAGTCCAGCAACAGACCCTGGCATCAATTGTTCTGAGTCTTGTTAGCATGTGCCTACTCATGCTGCACGACTTGCCAGTCAACCAATGCGCTGCGTCTCATCGATCGATGAGACTGTTCCGGTTATCAAATTGTCAGTAAAGGGCGCTGAACATGACATTCAGCAAGGAATCCTTGACCTGGTTTCCACTATAATAGACGTTCTAGACCACCGATTGAGCGGGCCCGGATATGCACAATATCCCCTGACCTAGACGCAGAAACCCATCCCCAACGAGCCAAGACAGCGAAGACTACTGAGTAACAAGCCACAGTTGTTCTTGTGGTGGAAACGAGGCAAGCCTACGGATTAGTACACCCGCTCAAACCGCCGAGCTCGAAGAAGCGGGTGATATGGCTGCAGCCTGCCGTCAAAGACAAAGCTTGCCATTGATTGACAAAGCCTCAATTGACTAGCCATCACTGGTGCGGTCTAGAATTCGAAATTGATCTAGAATACGAAGTTGAAAAGATCAAATTCGCAGTGTCGAGGTGCACTTGACGACACAAGGCACGAGAAATCCAATGGCACGGCCGCACAGCCACACAGGTTTTCGAAGCAGTGTCATTCTTGTTCAAGCTATCCGTATTCGTACGGATTACTATTAGTCTATTACTGACTTTAAAGACGGAATCATGCCGGGCAGCAAGAATCATGCCTGCAAGAAGCCATGTGCCATTTACACCGCTCTCTAATAATCGAGCCAACCGTCAACGGGCAGATAGCTCTAGGCCGTGCGCAAACCTCTCGGGTGGAACTTGCAGTTCCGGTGGCACAACATACAGAGAGCATCACAGGTTGAACCTTGTAATCTGTACAGATTACGGATTACGGGTTACAAAAAATTGCTTCCCTCCTTGGTCATCATCACATCATGGCACGCATGGCTAGCTGTCAATCCATAATAAGTGCGGCCGCTAACGACGCTAGCTCAAGTGACGGTTCATCCGCGCTGGCCTTGCTGCGATTGAAGCGGAGCACAATACAGATTACCGTTGCAGAAGTTCCCCTCATACAGCCGAGAAGATCCAAGATGCCACTCATATGCTTCTCCTCTCGGTTACGGAGTACGGATTACTCTGTGCGGATACAACCGAGAGCACTGCCTCACGGTCATGTACTCCATGTCGCTAAAAGGAATGGCCTCAGGGAATACGGATTACAGATTACCATGTACGTGGACCACACCCCAACTTCGGAAGACGTCTTCCGGTGCATCGGATGTGTTGGGCGACTTTGAAAGGAAAAGGCTCACAAGCGTTGCATCAATTCAACGCTGACCGCAATGCCGAATGCTGGCAGATTGTTGCAGCATGCGGCATGGCCGGTGAGAAGCGATGCCTTTCTTCATCCGCCGACCCGGATCGACGCGGTAGAGGCCGCGTAGAGGCTGTGACTACTCCGTACAAAGAGAATACTTGCTAACATGGTTCACGGGGCACGCGGCTCGATATCCAGTGCGTTACAACTTGTAAGACCCTGAGTGAGGCAGGGCCGAAAGACTATGCCCCGCCCAACGCCATTCTGTGCCGATCATTCATGCTGGAGCGGCGGGAACGCAGAAGCCTGTCTTCCGAGCTCATGAGACCGATGCTTGACATCCAAAAGACTGCATATCCGATAAATGGCGAGCCTGACCATGCATTTCCCATATCAACAACGGCTTGTGGCCAGGGCCGTAACTGAGGCACCAATAAGACTATGGGTGGCCTCCACTGTCATGGCTGAATATCATCGGCCCGCCTAGCCACCAGCCTCATCCAGCCATCCAACCTACAAGAAGCCACATGCCCTTGTGGGGGAATATTCGGCAAAAATCCGTCCATGCAGGAGAAGCGGTTCCTTTCCACCGAACGACCTGGCAAAACGCCATTGCTCGCATGTCAGCCTGTGTAACGGCTCTGGTCCGGTCGATCTTCATTTAATGAGTTTTGGGCTCAACTGGCACGTTGTCGAGCGGATCCGTGAGCGCTTGGCACGACACGCCCGCGGCTTCCATGCTCTTCTTGGAATCGGGGGGGGGGGGATACTATGAAGAGGCAAAGCTCTTGGAAACTCGAGGTGGGACACTACTATGTCAGTAAGCGCGTTGAGTGGTGTGCGCCCGTTTCGTATTCGATGGAGCTGTTGCCAGCCGGAGGCAAGACAATTTGTTACGGTGCATCTGAAAGAGGCCCGAATGGGTTGTGTGGATGTTGCCAAAAGAGGCAATGTGTTCTCAACGACGCGACTTCATCATGAGCGGCAGCTGCTGACCATGCACTTTCAGCACAGGCACAAGAGCGACAGGCATTTATTATTAGGCAATTGATGCAGGAATTACGGAATAATTTACTGTGATTGGGCTCTTTTCCCTCTGTTTCCCACGTGTCTTGAGGCTGGTCCGGCTCCCCATTGGGGACTTGGACCGGTCAGGGACAAGGCCATGTCGGCTCCTTGCCCTGCACAGCACTGACATCAAAGTCGGCCATATGTTCCGATATCGCCACCGCGATGATGCACCGAATCTGTATGTCATTTACATCACCGATAGTCTTGACAAGTTCTTTGTGTCGAAAAAGTCACACTACTGGGTAGTGTCGAAAAGCAAACATGCTTTACCGAGTTAGCGGCGCCGAACCAATGCCGCCTGCCGTGCTACATCCATGCATGTCTCGGGTTTTTTCCTTCCCCATGGGCAAGTTGTTACGAGGGATACGGATTACAACGCATTGAACTTCTGGAACGACCCAGTCCCGCCGTATGGAGGCTAAGCAGGGTGCGTGTGGGCTGCTTTGCTGGCCTTTGTAACACAAGGAGAAAGAAGCGCGAGAATTGGCCTGCTGGGCCCTGCTCATCCCGGGCCAAGGCTCGCACGTCTAAAACATTCGATTTCGGCTTATTCCTTTGCAGCCTTGTAAGTGGCTTTGGGGTGCACGGAGCGTGCTAATGAGATCAAGTATCACCACCGGCCCAGGGTTTGAGCATGTCGAGAAATTAGAACAGTTCTTCACGTGAGGCTGCAGGCTGTCTCTGGTGTGGAAATAAAGTCAATCATCTATCGAGGTGGTGGACATGGCGCATTGGCAGCGCGACAGTGCCCCTCGGCTCACTAAAGCACATGATGTACCGCCGGGAGACGAGACAACAACAACAACAACAACAACATGCCACCTCGTCACGAGCGAAAAGAAACACTCACATGCGATTTCAAAAGAACAGAAACGAAAGGAAGAAAAAGGCGTAGTGACTTGCTCTACTCTAACCCTAACCCAGATTCGATCAGCAACCCTGCAAAGCTAATGCTGGTCTCTCATGCAACCTCCAACCTCGTCCCTTGACCTTCTTGTCTCTCTCCTCCACAGCTAAATCCAACGGCAAGATTGGGACCCGCGGCAAAAAGACTGACGTGCTTTCCGGCTGGACCTTTTTTCCATATATCATGCTCAACCGTCTCACACATGTGTGTGGGCAGCGCTGGTGACATTGGTGATGTTGGGGCGCCAGCGGTAGTCAAGGGAGAAGGTTCAGAAGATGATGAGATGGTTGGTTGCACGAAACTTGGCATTTTTTTTCTTCTAGTCTCGTCATCCGCGCATGCCCCCATCCTTCGTTTGTTGTTCTGTCGTGGGCATATGGTAATGGTAGGGCGCTGCTTCGGGCCCTAGGATGAGCTTCCCCGGCAGCCCTAAAATCTTTCGTCTAACCCAGACTACGTACGGATTACGATTGTGAAAGGTGGCGCTCGACATGGCGAAAAAGACGACAATCAAAAGCTTTTTGGACAGCAATAAATATGGCGAGGATATGAAAAAGGATAATGAGTTTGTCCCTTTTTAAGATTACTTGGAGGGGTGGCTGAAGAAGGGCGAAAAAAAGGCTGGCACTGACGACACTGCGCATGTGTGTCCCCTGTTAGACATGCATATCGAGCTCGGAGGGTAAATAGGTAAATAGGACAGCCACACTTTTTGCAACAAATTGCGAGGTTACAACGCGCGGTCCCGAAAGCTTGGTCATGGGAGCGCCGGTTGGCCGTCCAATATAAATGCTTCGGTGGCTTGGGAGACAAGTTCCAGGAATCTGGATTATATTGCAGCCCAACAGACGGTTGGAGAAGCTGGCTGATAGAGGCACTCCCAGGCACATGACGAGGAAGGCGAACAAGGTGGCGTCGACGCCGTTGTCGAGCCCTTTGAAGTGTGTCAGCCTTGTTCTATCATGGGGCATGAGCTTTACAAAGAGCCTGCAGAAAGGCAGTGATGCTGGCAGGAAAGTAATTGGTGTCTGACAGAAAGGTGGTTGACTAAATAATAAACAGGACATGTTTTGTCTTGTTAGCATCAACTACGGATTAGTGCTAATAAGAAGCTCTTGCGCGTGGAGAGGCAGGGATGATGGCATGTGTGAGGCTGCCTGACCGACGTCGTGGCCTGCTCTGTCCGTGTGTCTTGGGCATGGTAAACCCAAAGCTTGGCGCTCATGTTGTGTTACGCACCTTTTTGGCATATTTCTCGCTCTGCTTACCGAAGCCGATGTATAAAAGTTGGCGGTATCGATTTGGGGGGAAATGGCCGGTCGCCGCCATGTTACAATTAAGTACCGAGTACGGATACAGATTGAACAATGACGCTTTGTTGTCGGACTGGAGCTTACTTATTAGCCACAGCAGGGAGAGGGGAGGGGAGGGCAATGGCTGGGGTGCGATTTTAAACAAGTCGTGGCTCATGCGTCGGAGAGCAGCCACGAAGCCAGGACATTTGGTGGTGATGAACTGTGGCTATCAATGTACGGAGTAAAAGGGCCGTCTTTACTCTTGGTTATTGACGCCCGACGCGCATTTGTCTTTACATGTGTGTAAGTGTGTGTGTGTAAGTTGGTGTAAGTTGTAGCGGTCAAGAAGCGGCATGGATGGCACGCTGCCTCGACAGAGTAGGCGAATGCCTCTTTTCTCTCTCTCTTTTTTTTTTAAAAAAAAAATACAAGATAAACTTAAACAGCAACGGTTGTGCCAGATTCGGCCGCGGAAAGAAGCAAAATGACAAGACGGGACATCGGGGCGCAGGCGTAATCAGAGACATAGCCCTCGATTGGTAGAGGATTGGCTTACTGATACTGATACAGATGATGTTGAGCCATGTCACTCGTGCGGGGGATGCCGATGAAAAGCCCGCCTGGGCCGTCTTTTTATTTTTCCTCTTTTTTTTTTTTTTTAGGTTTCCTCGGCACATGTGTCGCACGAATGACGGAATCCTCCCTTTTCTCGGACGGGACAGATACGCGGTGACGGGCTCACCGCCGAAAGGAGGTAGGTAGTTACAGTACAGATTACACCCAACATCCCTTGCTTGCATAGCGGAGCGCTCGGGCTCGGACGTCAAAGGGAAAGACTCAAAAGAAAGAAAAAGAAGGTGCAAAGCTGCATCTGCCATCTATGCATCGGCATATGCAAGAAAATTATTTAAAAAAAAAAAAAAAAAAAAAAAGAAAGACGGGCTTATTACACAACCCGAGCAAAAAAAGAATCATGACAAGGATGCGGCTTTGATTATAGGTTATTGCGACATGCCGTTTTCCCCTTTGAACAAGCTGGTAAGCCCGCCGGATAAGCCGTTGCAAAGAGGCGGTGTTTGTGCCTGATGCCGTGCAGTTTTCGGTGTAATTCTGGAAGTCGATTCCATTTCTTTCCCTTTGGTGCTTGCTTTCCTTGCCCACATGCGGTGTACTCCCATATAACAAAGGAAAAAAAAAAAAAAAAAAAGTCATTGATGCCGCGGCCAGACACACACAAGCTTCGTGCTTACTTGCTTTTGTTTACCTGCCCATTTAGTTGTTACACTAGTCCTGTCCAAGAGAGCCTAATAAACAAAATAAACAAAAGTCTTAAGTCAAGACATGATTGTTGCGTGTAATCCTACTACCCAACGAGTGACACACACACACACACACGCATACACATATGTATATATATTTATATATATATACACACCCCGCGTGGTCTTTGTCTTTGGGCAGCACACTAAAAAAATAAAAATAAAAAAAGAAGAGAGAGAGAGAGAGAAAGGGATAATGTCGGTGAAGGAAAGAGGATGGGGGGGTGTCATGAATTGCATTGGACGGTCTAGAAAGAGGGAGAAGACGTCTTTTTCTGTCCTGTTGCAACACCTGTGGCCGAGCGAATACCGGCGCGGTATCCAACGGGACGGGCCGCGAGTTTGGGAAGGAGGAGGAAGGAGGGGGCGTGTTTATGCAATTTGCGCGCGAGAAAGGCGCACCAAAGTATGTTGTATTCGTAGGTGTGCATGTGCATGTGCATGTGTGTGTGTGTGTGTGTGTGTGTGTGTGAGTGTGTGTGTCATGGAAACAGAAAGAAGAAAAAGAAGACGACGGCGACGGCGGTGGGGGAACCGACTTTACCTCGGACCGCGCCGACGTGTCATGCGCAAGACCACGAGAGGTGATGGTGGTGGTGATGGTGGTGGTGGTGGTGTTGTTGCAGCATTTGACATTGTTGGTCTAGGGTAGGCTGCCCGTCGGTAAAGATGTAGACGCGAAACCAACGTCAATGGTGCAGAAGAGTAGAGGATATCGATGGTGGTGAATCGATGGCGAATGTGACATGTTTTGTTCATGCAATAGTAGTGTTTAAAGCCCCCGTTGAACTTTGAACGGATGACTATCCACCCTCGGTCGAATTTGCGTGTTATAGCCTCATATTGTACATGAGCATGCTAAACGAGAAAGAGTGCCTAGGGACTTGATCCGTCAAAACAAAAACGTTGCATAGCAAGGGATGTTTTTTTTTTTTAAAGAAAAGACCCTAAATGTGGCAATTTCAACCTTTATATTCAACCATTTTGCCCGAGTATCCGAGAATGAACCAAAACGCAGGCCATGTATACCAGAACAGCTCCAAGTAAATGCGTCGAGTCTGAACGACCAAGTATCCAGGGGGTTAGGGAAGAAGGCACAGCTAGAAAACAACACGTGCTGTCATAGTGTGAACCGGTATATTTAAAATGGTAATGTCATTTTTCAACATGCTGCCCTGCCAAAGCTGCTTTTGCTGCGAATACGCCACCTCTGCAAGAGACGCACTCAAGCACCGTGGCATTCAAACCAAGTTCTACGACACAGCGAAAGACGCGAAATTCCTCATACCGAATAGATGCATATTAGCTATATTGTGTAAACAGAAAACAAATTACCTCGAGTACACGCGATATAGCCGCAGGTGTGGGGGGTTTGTTTCTGCGGGCAGCAGTGGGCGCTTAAGAAAAAAAAAGAGGCAAACACGACCATCACCAAGATTACCAACTTTTTTTTTTTTTACTCCACGCGAGAAACCCACCGCTCGTCATCGGTCTTTGCCCAGATCCCCTTCCCCCCTCATTCACGACTTCATCTCAACATACAAGGGGTTTGTAAATTTGTTTCTCGATCCAAGAAAATCCGAATTGGTTCCGTCAACCCCGCCATTGGCGCCCCCCCATCAACTTTCCTTTACCGTTTGCCATTGCCCAGGTGAGGTGCGGCGATTAAAAAAAAAAAAAAAAA
>JAPERH010000489.1:0-14318 GCA_030411535.1 Beauveria australis
CCCCCCCCCCCCCCCCCCAATACTGCCAGAGCACAAACCCCCTCTTACACCTAGTTGCCTCCCAGGTACGAGGCTGATCATGTGTTTGCCCTTCCCACCGTATACTTTTTCCTCGCCGTCATTGCCGTCTTCGCCCTCGGTCACTTTGCCAGCGCCTATGCGCCCACACGCCTCACCCGCCAGTCGTCCCCGTGGCGCCGCGCCGTCGCCGGCCTCCGGTTTTGCGCCTACAAGACGTGGCGCGTCGGCGGCGGTGGCGGCGGTGGCGGACGCAGCAGCAGCAGCATCTTCTTCTCGCAGTCCCTCGGCGCCTACCTGCTTCTCGGCGCCGGCTTCGTCTTCTTCGCGGCCATGACGCTGGGGCCCCGGCCCTACTACTGGCCGACCGACGCAAAGTACGGCAGCTCACCGCCGCTGGCCACCCGCACGGGCTGGATGGCGCTCGCCTGCATGCCCTTTATCCTCTTGCTGAGCTCCAAGGCAAACATCATCTCGGCCGTCACCGGTATCCCGCCCGAGAAGCTCAACGTCTGGCACAGCTGGGTGAGCTGGGCCATGTTTGTCCTGGCCCTCATCCACACGTTCCCTTTCATCATCTATCGCCGCGACGTTACCCACGACTTGCACAAGACGTGGATCACGGGCGGCGTCTGGCTGACGGGAGTCATTGCCTTGGTTGCGCAGACGTGGCTGACTTTCATGTCCATTTCGTGGATTCGGTAAGTTTACAAAACTTATTTTAAAAGCCATTTTTTTGATTTACCTTTAAAAAAAAAAACTGACAAGAAATAGCAACAAATTTTACGAATTCTTCAAGGCCACTCACTTCTTCTTTGCCATTGTCTTTGTCGTCTTCTTCTTCATCCACTGCGCCTTTCGCCTGTCGTCGTGGGACTACTTCATCGCCGCCGTGTCGCTCTACGTCGCTTGCTTGCTGTTTGCCTTTGCCAAGACGTACCTTCGTCACGGCATCAACCACGCCGCTCATATCCGCTGCGAGACACCACACTCTCTCCGCATCGCCGTCGCCACAAAATCGAGCTGGAGGCCCGGCCAGCACGTCTTTCTGCGCTTCGTGGCCTGCGGCGCCCACGCCCTGACCGCGCACCCGCTGACCATTTGCTCGCTGCCCGACCAAGCAGGCTCCTCTGGCGGCGGTGAGATGGTCTTCTTCGTGCAGCCCCGCGGCGGTCTCACCGGGCGCCTCGCCGCGCTGGCACGCAACCAGCCAAACAAGAGCGTCTCGGTGCTGCTCGAGGGCCCGTACGGAGGCATGCCCAGCAGATGGCGCAAGGGCTTCGATCGCACGCTACTGGTCGCGGGCGGCTCGGGCTGCGGCTTCACCCTCGCGCTGATTGAATCGTGGCTGCGCGCGGGCGCGTCGCTCAATGGCCAGCGCCATCTGGAGGTGGTCCTGGCCACACGCGATCCCGAAATGCGCATATGGTACATGGAGGAGCTGCAGCGACTCGCCGAGCGCCAGTCTGTGCAGGGCAAGACGGAGCTGCCGGGCGTGTCCGTCTCGTTTTGCGAGACGCATGACCAGAGCGTCCTGACGCGTCCAGACCCGGGCTCGTCTTCTGGAGATGAGGAGAAGAGGGCCGTCGTCAGAGACGTGCGACAGCCAGATGGCTCAAGCACCATAACGTCGCTGTTTGGCGTTTGCTTTTCGCATGGACGGCCAGATACCCAGGCTGCAGTCAATCGCCTGGCATCTGCAGATGGTGTCACTGTCGGCGTGGCAGTTTGTGGACCAGCAAGCATGGTGTATGATGTAGGAGCTGCAGCGGCGGCGGCACAACTGCGCATTGTCCAAGGTCGGCCTGGTGCCACAGAGCTATCCCTCCACAAGGAGGCCTTCTCGTAAGTCAATGCCACTCAATAACCTCATCGCCACTAACATTCACAGGTATTGATGCCTGCTTTTCCTGCGCAGCGGCGGCTGGTGGCAACAACGTCTATTGTATATACCCACTCATCTCCTAAGCAATACATCATTGTTACCGCCTACAACACGCTCATAGTATACAAAGAGCAGCTATCCATCTACAATCACGCGTTCCCCAACGCGAATCGTAGGGTGCTGGTTGGCTTCTGATGAGAAGCCTGCATCATCGTGTTTCATGTGTGCTCCAAAGTAAATCTTTCCATCAAAGCGTCTCGTCTTGGACAAAGTAGCCAAGGGCTCTTGCTTTCGTTCTCCAGTCTCTTGATCCACACACACCATCTGGCAGCGTCTGCATGCGCCGAGCAGCGAGAAAGTTTGGACGCCGATGCGGACCTTGCGCCATGAATCTTCAGAATATGCCGGTAGTTGAACCCGGTCACCATCCTCTCGTGACCCTCCCACTACAACGTTAGCTCTGAATGCCGCCGTCGCGGCTGGCAAACGGTCCTGCTGCAAGATAGCCTCATTCAATGTGTCGAGACTGGCCGAATGAATCATAAGAATTGGGCTTTCATTGGACAACAAGATTCTCGTTTCGGTCTTACTCTGCTCAGAGTCCGAGTCTGGTGGCGATGGCACATCGTCGGGGAACGATCCAGGTAACAACCGCTGAACCTTGTCTGCTTGTTGGTACTTTTGCATTTTTGCCTTGTTTAGACGGCTGCCAAGACCCCGGCCACCAGGCGGGAATCTGGCGAGAACGCACGGCACCCCGAGGGCTTGCGAAAAGAAACAATTCAGCTTCTCGGAGTTGTACTTTTGCGCCATGATTTCTTCGCCACACACTCTCGACTTGGTTTGGCAAAGGTCATCCTCGAAATGCGACGGATCTGCCGACAGTGGAACAGAAACTGATTCCGGGCTGCCTTGATAGTGCATGCGCAAAACTCCGGCATCAAAATCGAGAGTTGGTCGTAACAGAGCCATTCGTGGATATCTTTTTTGACTCAAAGCCTGTCCAGAGCCCTTGTGCAAAAGACACCACTCTCTATCCCAAGCAAGGCCTTCGGGTCTTATAGACCAGTCCATTCCTGCAGGCACTGCGAAACCCCCGCAGCTCTTGATTGGATAGACGGTGATGGCTTTGACCCGAAGTGGCGGTCTTGTGGTCGCATCTTCTGAAGTCGGTAGCTCATCTGGCAGTTGAGGAGTGCTGGCTTCGACAAAAAACTCTTCGAGAAATTTCAAGAAACCGTCAACGTCTGCTTTGACACTCATGGCACCAAGGCTAGCACGAATAACCCCTACGGGCTTGCCGTTCATAACATCATTATCGGATCCGCAACGAAATCCAGCTGAGAAATTCTTCCTCATCTCCCAGGGCTGCAGATCAAGGGCTGTGGCGATGCCTCCGGGGCTGCAAACACTTCCTGTTCGAACATGGACCTTGTTGATGACGGCAAGTTTCTCGAATTCGCCCAGTGTAGTCCAAGCGCCTAGACTGCTTCTGATGTTGAAAGACACCACTGGACCTGTAGGTCCCGACATCCGATTCGGTGTGTACAAAGTACAGACTGGACGTCCATTTCCGTGATGCAGCTTCTCCAGCCCGGTATATAAGCGATGAGTTAGGTAGAAAGTATGCCTCGAGACATCCTCCATAGATCCAAACAGAGATGCATGGGTTGTGAGCGCGATCCCAGCTGCGATGATGTTGTGAAATGGCAGCGTGCCATCTTCTAGACGTTCATGTAAAAAGGCAGTCTTTCGCGCATGCCATTGCTCTCTCCCAACAACGACCATATCGACGGTTCCCCCTCCAAAGTATTTCCGTTGGTCAAATAGATGCTCTGCCGACTTGCGGACGAGCAAAACGCCCAGATCCGGAAATCCGAATATCTTGTACAAACTCAAGACGACGAAATCGGCGGCAAAATCTGGCTGTGACATGTTGAGCTGGGATGTCGCTCCAAAAGACGCAGCATCCAGGAGGGTATATATTTGATGTGCGGCGTTGATGTCTCTGGCCCACGACAAGGGATACCGACGACCGTCCATGTGCGATTGGGCCGAGTAAGTAAAGAGTGTAGTGGATGATTCATCTTTCTCAACCAGGCTATCGCCGTTGATCCAACGTTCAACTTGCTCATCGTTGACGCATATGCTGCGCTTTGCCTCTTCGCGGACGCCAACAAGGCTCGTGTGGCATGCCTGATGATAGACGTGACTGAAACCACCGGGGACACTGCGCAAGCCTTCCAGCACAAGTTTGATGCCAGAAGTAGCATTGGCAACGAAAACAAGATCATACTCGTCCGGATTCGCGTTGAAGAATTCCAGTAAGCGCAGCCTTACGTCCTCAACCTGGTCGGTGGAGAGTTGTGACGGTAGCGAGCCGGAATGTGGGTTGCCGTAAAGCACCGATGTCAGCTCAGCGGCAAACCGATCCATGAGCGCTTTCGATGGCACAGTCGAACCCGCATGATCAAGGTATATTGAATCTAATCAATGTAAGCACAGTGTCAGGGCGAGTTTCATCATTGCCAGTACCGTACCCTTGAGCATCGGAAACTGGGCATCTCTTAGCTGCTCGATAGCTTCATTGTATCCGTATATTGCAGGATCCATGGTAATGTTGAGAGAATAAAAGTAGGGGCGGCATTGAGAAGTGGCGATATGGGCGTTGATCAGGCCTTGCTGCGCTGATACGCTTTGTGTCGGCCGCTTCCGATGATAACAAATGTGGCGAAAAACGTTACTCTGCGCTCTGCAATGAGGACTTCGCGGCACTCCAAGTATGATGGTGCATCTTCGTCCGAGTTAGTATAATTTCCTCTATCGGCCAAGATCTGGGGAATCCCTGGAACGAGTCGAGTTACTGCTGGTCGACGATTGACGCCGTGGGGTATCGGAGTTCGCCACTTTCCCCAGGCGAGCACAGTACACTGTGCGAATTACGCACTGTCACATTCCACATCTGGCAAACTTCATCAATTTCATTACCCTTTCTCATCACTACGATTCTCCATTGTGCAAGTGGTGAATTTGATTAAATCCATCAATGAGAATAATCAAAAACTAAAAGTTGATGGCGCAATAACTGAGTGAGCTGTACTTACTCGTCGGCGGCGACGTGACCGCCGACAGCCTCCTTGCGCTCGTCATTCAAAACACGAAAAACCCGTCTCCTACCAGGCAGTTCAGAGGCTGCCATGATTATCCAGAAATCGTTTCCGGATAGCTGGTGGTAAGGCTGACAAGTTCGCAGGTAGAATAATAACTGTGAACTAAACTTTCTGGCAACTTTTGGGTATCTGTCTCTTCTATAACTACATTCATCCTGATTTTAAATTTAGACTTCGTTCCTTTGGCTGTGACTGTTGGTTCCTTGGGTCCGATCTCGACTGGGTACAAGTGCACAAGTTACTTGGAACATCCGTCAACCCTGGATGTAAACATAACTTCAAATCCACCATGTATCCGCAACGGTAACCCCAAAAGCTAGCATTGCTTTCAACATGCAGCGGGATGCTGTTAAACCTTTACCAACTCAAGGCTTTGCCGCGTTATATCTCGCTCGGACGAGGCCTCCTACCGGATACTTTGACGGAGTGTCGCGCCTGTAATAGTAATAATCGTAATCTCTTCCCCGGCGAGGGTCCCGTACCACAGCGCCCCAGCTTCCCTCCTTGACACCCTCGTCGGTGCCAAAGTCGGCCCAGGCGCGGACGAGCAGCGAGTTGCCCTCCCAAGACACCTCATAGTCAACGGGGCACTGCATGCAGTGGCCCACCACCGGGAAGTTGGGAAAATGCAGGGCAATCTCGAGCGCGCACGTCAGCGTCATGGGCTCGCCGGACGCCACGAAGCGGGCCCCCTCCAACGTTTTGGACGCTTGGTGCTCGCAGACGGCGACCGCGCCGATCATCGACATGCTGAGCCCGCGTCGCCGGCTGCTGCTGTACGCAAAGGTGGTCAGCGCCAGAAACCGGCCGTCGACAATCTTGCACCGCACAGTGTGCTTGGCAGAGCGGGGTACGATGCCGATGGGGTCCGTTGGAAAGATGGCGGTCCCGGTGTAGGGGGCCATGATAGCCTCGAGGTAGAGCCGGTGCTCCTTGAGGAGGTTGTTGCCTAGCCGGCTGAGCTTGACGGCGAGCTGTACGTGGCGGTGCCCCAGTCGAAAACATTGGGCGCGGTGGACGAAATGGCTGTAGAGAAGCCAGCACTGTATCTTGCGGCAGTGAATCTGTGACGTATCGCGCGGCGTGTCTTTTGTGCTCATGTCGTGCAGCTTCATACACGGCTCGCAAACCCAGCGGTAGGGCATGTCGCGTGCCAGACAGTAGAGGTAGTTGATGTATGCCCTTTCGTCTGTGTCTTCAGCGTAGTTGGACTGAGACAATAACTTGACAGCATCGCGCATATAGGAGCATGTAAGAGATAAAAGGGCTCGGTCTCGACGATGGAGGAACTTGATGATATCAAGGATTGAGTCCAAAGAGGTTCTCAGTAGTATGCTCGCAACGCTGGCTCCCCCGGGGCCACCAGAGCTTGGTCTGCTGTCACGACTGCTCATCTTCCCTCTCAACTTCAACAGTTTCTTGGCAAGCATATTGGCTGTTGTGTCTATGTGGGCAGGCTGTGCCAGTCCGGTAATCGTAGCTTGTTTAAAAAGAAGAAGCGACGACGTGCTGCGTCCTTGCAAACGGAAGAAAATTGAAAAATGAAAGTTCACTGCTGAATTTTTATTCCCACAAGCCACATATAGAAATGACATCAAAGTCCAGCCACTATTGGTTGGCTTGCGCCGCGTAAAGTATAAACGACAAAGTGAATATTGAAAATGGGGTTCATCTGATTTACACTCTAAGCCTCAGCTCCTGGAATTCTCATCACTGTACTCCCCGACTATTTTTCTACCCGCCTCCACCCAGAAATACATGCTCTAGCGGGGCGACTAGTAATACAAACGACGCTCAAAAAAGTAGCGACGCGACTGCTTTATCGGCGGACCTTGCTCGCGGCAGGGGGTTCGTAGGCAAGCTTTCTTGACTTGAGCCAAGCCCACTTGTAGCGCTTGACCCAGACACTAATGGCCCACAGGGAGGCCGTGACGACTAGAACCTTCATGCCCATCTTCTTGCGATCATCCATCTCGGGTTCGGCGGCCCAGTTGAGGAACTCGACAACATCCTTGGCCATCTGCGAGGTGGAAGCAGGAGTCTCGTCCTCGTACTCGACAAGGCCATCGTAGAGGACGCGGGCCATGGCAATGCCGGTACCGGGGAAGTAGGGGTTGAAGTTCATGCCGGGGGCGACGGTAGCACCAGCAGGAGGCTCGTCAGGGTAGCCGGTAAGCAGCGAGAAGATGTAGTTGCAGCCGCCGTGGCGACCCTTGATAATCAGGCTCAGATCGGGCGGGAGGGCACCGTTGTTGGCGAAACGAGCAGCCTCTTCGTTCTTGTATGGCGCAGGAATGTAGTCGGCCAGCTTACCCGGGCGCATCTCGATCTCGCCCTGCTCGTTGGGTTCGTCGGGGTACTCGTTCTCTTCGGCAAGAGCCTTGGCCTCGTCGACAGTGAGAACGGAGCCAACAAGGGCACGGTAAGGGACACGGGTCAGAGAGTGACAGCTCGCGCAGACTTCCTGGTAGACTTGGAAACCACGGCGAAGACTAGGGCGGGTCAGCATTGTCGCGGGTGAGCATGTCAGGAGAGATCTTACGCCTGGTGATCAAAAGTCTTGAACCACTTCTCGTGGACCCAAGGGTATTGAGTAGGGTGAAGACTATCGTCGATGTTAGCTACAAGACCTAAAGTCGATAATAAATCGGCCTCGCGGTTTATGCCGCACAGCATAGCCGAGGCGTAGTCGCGGGAGCAGAGGCCGTCAATTCGCAGGAAAGCACGCACCCTTCCTCGGCCGGAGTCATGGCGTGGGCCACAGGTCCGTAGAGATGATAGTACCAGGCCATGGAGCCGACGGCGATGGTGGTCGAAGCAATGGCGGACACGTTGAGGCGGCTGGCGGAGGCTTCACCGGCACCCGAGCTGGTCGAGGCAGCACGCTAAAATAAAGCTCATTAGCACTCAATTGTGATACAATTGGTTTTAAATCGGCCCGGGGAGATGGAGTCGATGGGTTGGCGAAACGTTGTTGGTCCCTCGGCAATGGGACCACGCAGAGGCCCAGGTGTTGTTCGGGTGGCATCGAGGTAATCCGTACCTTTGTGACGCTGACGGCGCCATTGCGCAGCCCATTGAGGGCGCGCGGGGCGCGGAAGCAGGATCTCGCCAGCATGATTGGCAAGTTGGATCGTAACCGCAGAAGGAGCCGCGATCAGGGTCGAGGTGTGGGAAGGGAATTCGGTCTCGGGGGTCGGGAACGTCGAAAGGGCTCAGCAGGAGAGGATCATGAGCCTCGAGAAAATCCAGCGTTTCCGAAATGGGCCGACGCTGATTGGCTAAGGTCACGTGTCGGGAGTTCTCGCACCCAGAAAAGCTCCACTAGCTGGCAGAGCTGCCAGTGGCCTCTGACGACTGTATTACTCCGATGGAGCTCGCGCTTAGTATTTAGCTACACGAAGCGGGTCGGAGGAAGTGTGGCTGGTGCAGCCATACCAGGCTGGCATTTTGTTCCCTGGGCGATCACGCGGTTGGCAAAAATACAGGACGCCAAAAGTTGGATCAGGAGTGATACTGGAATATACAAACAAAAACAAAAAAAAAAAAACAAAAAAAAAAAAGTAAGATAAATTCATAAAATAAAAATAAGTAACAAGGTGATAAAAACAACTTCGTTAAATTTCCAGAAATACGTTAAGTGGCGCCTTTCTATCGCCCACCGTTATTTTAAGGCTTGCCCTGGAGGTGAGTAGTCCGTCGGTTGTGTGTGGCTGCTGCCGTACAAATGTAATTTACTGCAGGCAGTCTTTTGAGGTTTCTGCCCCTCCCCCGCCAACCCAACCACAAGCCAACGAAAGCTCTGGGAATATTTCCACCGCTTCTGATATCTTCTTCTTCTTACTCAGCTCGTGCAGCTTTATCATTAGAAAATGGTCGACTCGAAGAAGATCTTTTCCCTCGAGGGCAAGGGCCTGAAACTGACCACCGCTGAAGACGTCGAGCCTCATATCGCAGACCTACGCGTCAACGATGTCGAAGAGGTGCATCTGCTAGGCAACAGCTTGGGTGTCGAGGCCTGCAAGGTCCTCGGTGAAGTCCTCGCAACCAAGAAGAACTTGAAGGTATGAGGTCTCGAAAGCCACTCCCTCACAGAGCTCCATGGATCTAATAGCGCGCAGGTCGCCAACCTGGCCGACATCTTTACCGCTCGTCTGCTCTCCGAAATCCCCGACGCTCTCTCGCACCTACTCACCTCGATCCTGAACCTGCCGAACCTTCACACAATCAACGTCAACGACAACGCCTTTGGCCTCAACACGCAAGCGCCCCTCGTCGCCTTCCTCGCCGCGCACTTGCCGCTGCAGCACCTCTACCTCAACAACAACGGCCTCGGCCCGCACGCCGGCATCCTGATTGCCAACGCCCTGTCGGAGCTGCACGCGAAGAAGGAGGTGGCTCGCAAAGAAGGCAAGACGGTGCCGGACCTCGAGACCGTCATCTGCGGCCGCAACCGTCTGGAGAATGGCAGCATGACGGCCTGGGCCAAGACGTACAGCCTGCACAACAAGATCAAGGTGATCAAGATGGTTCAAAACGGCATCCGCCAAGAGGGCATCAGCCACCTCATCGGTGAGGGTCTCAGGCACACCGCCGGCCTGCAGGTCCTCGACCTTCAGGATAACACATTTACGCTGCGGGGCTCCAAAATTTTGGCCGCCGTCGCCCCCCGCTGGGCATCGCTGCGCGAGCTCGCCGTGGGCGACTGCCTGCTTGGCGGCAAGGGCAGCGTGCTGGTTGCCAGCGCTCTCGCCCAGGGCAAGAACAGCAAGTTGGAGACGCTCCGTCTGCAGTTCAACGACATGACGCCCGCCGGCGTCAAGGGCTTCGCCGACGCCGCCAAGAACTTGCCTGCCCTCAAGCGCATCGAGCTCAACGGCAACAAGTTTGAGGAGGACGACGAGAGCATCGCGGCTCTGCAAGAGCTGCTTGACGAGCGCAAGGAGGCTGTCGGCGGTCACGTCGCCGCCGACGAGTGGGGTCTTGACGAGCTCGACGAGCTCGAGGGCATTGATAGCGACGAGGAAGAAGAGGAAGTAGACGAAGACGAGCAAGACGTCTCGCCCGAGGAGCGTGCCGATAAGCTTATCCGGGAGGCCGAGGAGGCGCAGGAAGAGCCTACAGTGCTGCTGGAGGATAAGAACGTTGACGAGCTTGCTAAGAAGCTGGAGAAGACGGGCATCTGATGGCACTTTTGGCGGGCTTTTCACAAATGATACACTAGCGGTTGAAAATTAAGATTATGATTACGACATGAGATTGGGACAGGCAAACGTGGAATACCTCCTTCTGCGAAGCACATCAACTCTCCATCAAAGTAATATACTAAAGTAGCACAACACAACAAGGACCAGATGGATACATTAGATGACATGGGGTAGATGGTATATCAATAGAAAGGATGATATAAACTCGCGCGAATAAGCAAGCAAGCTAAATGTTTCAAGGTAAGATAATGTGTATGAGTGTTGCAAGGGTATCTCCTCGGGCTGCCAGATTAATTGTCCTATGGAATCTATAATCATCAAGGTCCAACAGTGCCATCTTTCCATGCTGCGATTATCATCCTCCATTGCTGAAGCAAGTGCGATTGTCTCTGGGTATCTGCGGCTTTCATATTCCGACGCTGCAAAGCTAAGGGCCGTTGGGCCGTAACATGGTCATTCACCAAAACACAAAAAAAAGGTATCACGGGCGTGGGATTTTGCGTTACATGAGGACATCCATGGCCTCGGCACCTCGGAATTGCTCGAAAGCGCCATATTGCGATGCCATTTCCATCTGCTGCTGCTCGCGGACAAAATCGGGGCCCATATAGATTGGGTCGACGGCCTTGTTGTAAGTGGCAGCCGCGCCCAAATGACAGTAAGCATTGCTAACCCGCTTGTCGGTGTTGCGCTCGTGTTCCCGACGTATGAGCTCCTCGTAGCCAGAGGTCATGTAAGGCTCGGGCTCGGAGGGCTGCGTCCAGTGCCCGCTGGCAATCTGCTCCATGGACGGCTCCTCGATTGCGGCATTGATTTGCTGTTCGCGTTGGTAGCGAACCCGGGCGAGGTGCTCCTCCTGGTCGAGGGACGTGCTGCTCCAGGCGAGTGCGGGAATATTGTGGGCTCCGTTGGGAGGGCATATGCTCCAGAGTTCCAGAAGCCGAAGCTTTTGGGCATCGTCTGCCGTCTTGAAGAGCTGAAGCTGAGAGGGTGTGAGAAGAGACGGCTCGACGCCATGGCTGCGAAGAATAGCTTCCGCTTGAGAAACATCATTTTCGAGGGGGGCCGAGGAAGGTCTCTGGAAGGCCTGGCGGGCTTCATTTTCAACATCTTGGCTGCGAGGCTTGAAGACGTGGTACGAGTGCGTGTAGTGCTGCGACGCTGAGTAGACGGGCTGAGATGGGGCGGGAGCAGCCTGTTGCTGGTGCTGCTGAGCCTGCTCGTTGGCCATGGCGGCCTGGAGCTCTGGGTTGAAAGTGAGGTTACGCGAGAAGAGAGCGAGCAGTTCGTCGGGAACTTGCATATTGCCCTGCATGTGAGCCTGGGTAGGCATCATAGTCTAAGTGCTGCTGGTTAGCTGTGGATGGTGGCAAGAGGCGCACAGTGGCGAGCTACCTCCATGGTGTTTTTTTCTTCTTCTTTTCTTATTCACAAATATTGAACAAGTCAAACGGTCCGGGCAATCAAAGTCGCCGGTGTCTTGATCACGAGTTGCACGCAGTGGAAAGGGTCTGGATCAGCCACGGGCGGGGAGGGGCAGTGCGTGGTGGCAAATGATGTCGGCAAGGCAAAGTCTACGAGGAGCAAACGATATTCCGGGCGCAAGAAAGAATTCGGAACCGAGCTGTAGAGAAGCGGCGTTTAGAAAGTCGCAAGAGATATGAAGAAGAGACGGAGCAAAAAAAAAAAAAAAAAAAAGGGCGGCGAGATGCAGCGTCTTTGTATCACGGGCCGTCGTGCGTTGGGCACCAACTGTGGTCACAAGCGGATCGGCGGGGCTCAGGAGGGGGACGGTGAGGCAGCAATGCAAGCTGCAGACGCGGTCAGTGTGAGGAGAAAGAAAAAAAAAGTGAAGATGATCTGAACAAGTCTGGAAATTCGAAATGAGATTTGCCGCGTTTTGGTCGTTTCAGCAGCAGCTATTGTCAGGGGGAGGGGGATTTATGGATGTGGCGAAAATATGACACGGATCATGGATGGTATATGTATGGGAGAAGTCGGTGACGATATCTGTTGGGGGCGGCTTGCTTGTGCAGCAGGCAAAGCAGCAGGAACAGGGGAACCGTCAGGCACAGTGGACAGCTAGCGGGGGGCAGCGCGAGCCAGTGGGAATCAACAGACGGCGCGGCGCGCGGCGGAAGCGGAATCGCGGAACTCTGCCGCTGCCAAGCATCTGGGGAAAGTAATTATTTAGGGGCAAAGATTATCTTGAATTATTCATTATTCATTATTTACACAGTACCAAACGAAACAGAGTAGCAAATGCATGCACAAGATTCAGTCACGTATAGAGAATACAAGAAAAATTAAAAACAATCAAAAAAAGACTTGGGTCATGCGTCATGTCCAATGTTACAGAAATGCCTACATGATTAGACCCAGCGTCACATGTATATTACCAGATATAGCCGTCGCATATCAGTCTCGACATTGATTATGGCATCTGCCTACAATAGAGATCTTCACATGCGCAACTAATAGTTCAACTTTGGAGCAAAATATGCTAAGTAATATCCCTTTTATTTTCTGCTTTCTATAAACAAAATGTAACAACTTGATTCAAATCATCAGTCATGTCATCATTCAGATACTCGCCTACTCGTCATCACCCTTTGATACCCCTTCAATCTTTTCAATGATGGCCATATGTAGCCTGCTTAGCCGTCGCCGTGCTTCCAAGCGCAAGTCGCAATTCCCTTTTCGCACACCTTTTCGACCGCCGTCATCAACATGTCCGAAGCCTCTTGCTCGCCAAGCCAAGCCAGCCATCTTTACTGCTGCCATCCAAAACGTCGCCGCCGGGTTGACGATTCCTTTGCCCCTACCCAACTGCGCCAAACAACATGGCATCATCTATTTAGTGTAAAAGGTGAAGTAATGGTCCGCACTGTTGGGCACATGGCGTGGGTCGAAGTCGCCGGATTCCGGCATTTTGGAGCCATCTCCGTTCCGGCTCAACCTTGACCAAGTGTTGCTAGAACTGCGAGAGCTAAGAAAAATAATTGACGAGAATTATACCCGAAAAGGCTTATAATAGGGGCAATACATTCGAATTTCATGTTTTCCTGCATTTAACAAGTCGCCACTATGGTCTGCACACCGTGTTGCTCATGCCTCCGTATATCTTGCCGAGTCTGTTTCGCGGCGTGATGGAGATCCCCCGCTGAGTCACACCGGCGTCCCACCACCGTCCTTGGCCCGAAGCTATTCATCATTAAAGCTGAATCCCAGTCTTCAGAAACTCATTTATTCTCTGCTAGGTCCATCTCAATACACGGCTTTCAATATCTTGAACAGATGCAAAAGGCATGGATCCTAGCTACAACGTCCTCGTCACCGGCGCGGCCGGCCACCTCGGCACGGCGCTTATGCTCGCCCTTCCCAGCCTTGGCTTCAAGCCGTTCGGCATCGACATTCTCGCGTCGCCGACGACGACCGCCGTCGGCAGCATCACCGACCGTGCCTTTATCCGGAACTTGCTACAGGGGAGCCGCATCACGCACGTCATCCACGCGGCGACGCTACACAAGCCGCACGTTGGCAGCCACACCAAGGCCGAGTTCATCGACACCAACGTCACCGGGACCCTCGTGCTACTTGAGGAGGCCGCGACGTTGCTCCCACAGATAAACAGCTTCCTATTCCTTAGCACGACGAGCGCGTTTGGTACCGCGCTCGCCCCTGCGCCTGGCACGCCGGCCGCGTGGATCGACGAGGACGTGGTGCCGCAGCCCAAGAACATTTACGGGGTGACCAAAGTGGCCGCCGAGGAAATGTGTTTTCTCGTGCACAAGCAGACGGGCCTACCGGTGCTCGTGCTGCGTACGAGCCGCTTCTTTCCCGAAACCGACGACGACGACGTCCGCGCCGCCGCGTTTGACGACGCCAACCTCAAGGTGCTGGAGCTGGCGTACCGGCGCGTCGATCTGGAGGACATTGTCAGCGCGTGCGTCTGCGGCATGGCGCGCGCGCGCACCCTCGGCTGGGCCCGGTACGTCGTCAGCGCGCCGCCGCCGTTTGCGTCGCGCGACGCCGAGA
>JAPERH010000490.1:0-35039 GCA_030411535.1 Beauveria australis
AGATATATCTGTTTATAGTAATATAATATATACTATTTACTTTATTACTTCGCCTGCTATATAAATTTTAGTAGCCGGCGAAGGGTTAGAGCCTAGCTATAGTCACGGCCTCCTTTTAGTTGATAGGATTGCTGGTGTGGTTGACACGTAGTGTTCCCCCTTCTAGTCTCTTGTAAAATACGAACGTCGTGGATTAACAAGCAACCAAGAGATTTTGACAAGATGTCATGATAGAGGTGATAAGTAATCCGTACATCGTGGGTGACTAGAGCGAAGAGAGTATTTAAGAATTGAGGTGTCGAGGTATGCGCCCACCTGGCAGCTGTGGCTTCATCGAATATAGCTATTATAGCTGAATAATAAATATATTAAGTAACTAAAATAACTAAAATTTAGTTTCATCAATAAATTCCTTATACCTTGATAACTAAATATAATATTTGTATTTACTTAGGCCACCGAGTTTGGAATTCTCTTCTTCAGCATCAAGCAACACAGGCACACTTCTGTCAGGTCTGTCGCTTCTGCCTGTTCGTTTTCCTTGTGACTCTAGGACTTTGCTCCATGCACCACACGAGCAGCGAATTGACTTGCAACCCCCTACGGTCCGTCGCAGTGGTCCGTCGGAACTGCTTACCAAAACTTTAACGCCCCTTACAAATTTACCCCTGAGAGATTGCATGTGCGGAAGAAGTCTCCTCTTTCGAGCCAGGAACGCATCGGTAATACGGACGTCATTCTGCTTTCAGCTCGGAAACAACGCTGAGCCTCTGTCCACAATGGTGATTTGATTGGCCCGGGATTATTGGCCAGCAGCTTCATTGCGATCTATTAGCCATTAATGTGTTCCTGCACCTCGTATTGAAGGAGCCCGATGACCCGCTTGAGTTGCTAGCCCAGGCTATAGTATCAAAGCTTATTACTAGCATACCCTATCGGGACGCTCGGCACAGAAAAGCATTGGTGGGCAATTGGCAAGTTAGGGCCCAAAGTAATACTGGAACGGTTACTATTAGCCGCTATTGCATTCCAAGGCGCGCCTTGGTACGGAATGCGTTCCTGGCCTTGACGAGCTGAGAAAACAAGCGACCATGGTTCGCCATCAAACGTGATTGTCGAGCACGCACATTCTGACAGGCGCTGAATCTTTAATCTGAGGTGTGAGAGATCAATGGCAGCCTTCGTGGGGGGTTGAAGGGAATTCGCACGGTCGAGTTTAAGGTTTGGTTGGTTGGACCAAAAGCAAGTATATCAGAATACGAGACGGCTATCCATGATCCTCTTCCGAAACTAGAAACCAATCATGACGTCGGATACGGGAAGTTGATTTACGTTCCAATAAGCGGAGAAGACACTCCGCAGTAAAAAAGGAGCTTTTATACAACAAGTTGTATAAAAGACCTGTCGATACCCCCCCTCGCATCTATTGAGCCTGTACTCAGCTTACGCCATTGTCCACGGTCGTTACCTTTTACCTTTCTAAAAAAGTACCTTTCCAACTATGCAGTCGCTCATTCTAGCTGCCTCCGTGGCCGGCCTCTCGGCCTATGCCCTTCCGTCCAACGCCACCGTGACGGCTTCGCCCCATATCGTGTACACCACGGAAGTTGTCACGGCTCTCACCACCTACTGCCCTGCTTCGACCACCCTCACCTTCAACTCCAAGACGTACACCGTCACCTCGGCGACCACGCTGACCATCACCGACTGCCCATGCACCATCCACAAGCCCGTCCCCACCGGACACGCTCAGGATGAGTGCGCCAAGAAGTGCTCCAATGCTCTGTTCGAGTGCAAGGCCAAGCCCGACGCCAACCAGTCTTCTTGCGTTTCTGAGTACAACAGCTGTCTCGGCTTCGAGGCTATCGGTGGTGGCAAGGCTGACTACTATCCCTCCGCCTGCTCCAAGAACGACAACCCTCCGGCCCCTACTGGCACCGGCCACGCCCAGGACGAGTGCGCTAAGAAGTGCTCTGATGCTCTATTTGACTGCAAGTCTAAGCCCGACGCCAACCAATCTACTTGCGTCTCCAACTACAACAGCTGCCTCGGCTTTGAGGCCATTGGCGGCGGCAAGGCCGACTACTACCCCTCCGCCTGCTCCAAGGGCGACAACCCTCCGGCCCCTACTGGTACCGGCCATGCCCAGGATGAGTGCGCCAAGAAGTGCTCCGATGCTCTGTTTGACTGCAAGTCCAAGCCCGATGCCAACCAGTCTACTTGCGTCTCCAACTACAACAGCTGCCTCGGCTTCGAGGCCATCGGTGGCGGCAAGGCTGATTACTATCCCACCGCCTGCTCCAAGGGCGGCAACTCTCCTGCTCCTACCGGCGGCAACCCTCCTGCTCCTACCGGCGGCAATCCTCCTGCTCCTACCGGTACTGGACATGCCCAGGATGAATGCGCCAAGAAGTGCTCTGATGCTCTGTTTGACTGCAAGTCCAAGCCCGATGCCAACCAGTCTACTTGCGTCTCCAACTTCAACAGCTGCCTAGGTTTCCAGGCCATCGGTGGCGGCAAGGCCGACTACTACCCCGCCGCTTGCTCCAAGGAGGGTAACACTCCCACTCCCACCGGCACCCCCGGCCAAGGCCAGGGCCAGACTCCTCCTCAGGGCCAGGGTCAGACCCCTCCCGCCGGTCAGGGCCAGACTCCTCCCTCCGGTCAGGGCCAGACCCCCCCCGCCGGTCAGGGCCAGGGTCAGGATGAGTGTGCCAAGAAGTGCGTTGCTGCTCTGGGCGACTGCAAGGCTCAGCCTGGTGCTAACCAGTCCTTCTGTGTTTCTTCCTACAACAACTGCCTCGGTTATGAGGCTATTGGCGGTGGAAAGGCTGACTACTCCCCCTCGGCCTGCGCGCCCAAGGCCACCGGCACCGGTGCCACGGCTGTGCCCACTGTCCCCGTGACTGTTGGTGCTGCCGGCATTGTCCGCCCCGTCAGCCTACTCGTCCTTGGCGCTGTGCTGCTTCTGTAATTTGTCAAGTTACCTTGATACTATCAGCAGTGATGGCTACTTGACTCCGGCTGTTATATGAGTATATTATGCTGTACTATGGTATTGTGACTTATTTCTATTTCTCTTCATGGAGCTCTTCTACACTTGAGTTCTTAATATAAACGTGTATTCAAATCCTTTTCAGTGTCTCAGTTTCTGTGCCTGACTTTGGACTGCCTATAAACTAGATGGACATTATATTCTCGGACAATTAGATCCACATTGTGTTCAACGCCATTCCATCTCTTTTCCCCGTGTTTCCTGAATGACGGCATCTCACGTCGCTTTTGTTCCCCGCCACGGAAGTCACAAAGTGATGGTTAAAATGAGATTGTTGGGCCATAATCAATAAGAAGTCACTCGAAGTGTAGGCCCAAGTGTTTAGCTTCTACACCAGTCTCGTCAAGGGATCGACAGATGATGGCAATAGGCTAAAACACTAATCAACATATGATATATAAATCGGGTCACACATAGTCCCAGAGTACGGCCTGCCCGAACTGTCTCCTTGAGCAGGTGATGTTTGACCTTTGCTTAGACTAGAGAAAACAAGTATAAGGTTTCGTGTCATATCACTCTCCGAATGGGCTGGCGTATCACTTTAGTTGTATTTTCATGCCTCCAAACGTACGACATGCGAATGGTATCTACAAAACTTGTTGCTGTCGAATTATTGTGAATTTGCCGATTGCAAGATCTGTGCAAAACAGTTCTTGTCCGTTTTCGCCTGTGTGTGCGGTACTCGGTCCTCGCCGAGCTGCCCGTCATACGTGATACGGACAACATCGAGAATTTACATGATTACGCCTAGTCGATGGGAGACCGTTATGGCTATCGCATGTCGGAAGACGTCTATGATTATTTCCAATGTTCTGCAGGTCGCTGCCTGAAATTGTACAAAACGCCGACCTGCGAAGCAACGGCGCGCCGCAGAAGCTAGTCAAAAAATTTCATCCTTGCCATCGCAGCGAGAATCGTTACACAGATGAAGTATCTGCAATGCTGATTTCATTTCGTAGATAATCGTATAAACAACACTTTTTGGTGCTCCCGTAACGCCATTCCGCTCAACCCGTCAATAATGATCATGAGAAATAGAAAGCTCGTACACAATGTCCAAGAAGCAAGTTCATGAGAAATGAATGCCCTCCTCGTTAAATGCAAACAGCAGCCGCAGAAAATCATTCTCGTCGCACTTGCCAGAGCGCTTGTCCGCCAGCTCCGTCACGTCCTCGAGGACCTTGCGAATCTTTTCCCGGACCAGCTCTGCGACCTTGGTCTTCTTGCGCTTGCTCTTGGTCTTGGCCGGGGGTGCATTCGCGGCCGCTTCTTTGAAAAAAGCTGGGGTATCCTCATCCTCATCCTCCGCATCTACATCCATGCCACCCGCGTCCTCGGCACCATCCATGGCCATTTCATCATCTTCGTCATCAGCACCATCTTCGACGAGGCTGTCGTCGACAGCCACACCGTTCATGGCGCACCAGGTGCGGTAGTTGCGCTCCACCATGGCCAGAACTTCCTTGGTGCCGAGCCAGCTGGCGCGTAGCGTCTTGTTCTTGCGCACGAAGCATACGCGCAGCAGGCCGTCCCACTCGTCCCAGCTCACGTTGGGGCGATCCTTGCCGACCTTGGGCTCGATGCGCACCACCGATGATTCGACCTGGGGCGGCGGGCGGAAGTTGTTCTTGCCCACCTTCATGACGTGCGTGATCCGCGCCCAAAACTGCGCATTTACCGACAAACGGCAGTAGAGCGTGTCGCCAGGCCGGGCCGTCAGACGCAGGGCAAACTCGCGCTGAAACATGAGCACCGACGTGCGCGGCGGATTGGGCATGGACAGCAGCTTGAAGACGAGCGGTGACGAGATCTGGTATGGCGTGTTGGAAATGCACACGTCAAATGCTGGCAGCTCCGTCTTGATGACGTCGCCGAGCAGCACTTCAAGCTTGCGCTGCTCCGGCGTGCCCTGCACGCGCTTCGTTACCTCGGCCGCCATACGAGGGTCGACCTCGACGCATATAACCCGTTTGGCACGCTCGAGAATGCGCACAGTTAGGTTCCCGGTTCCGGGGCCAACCTCGAGGACCTTTTTTTTTTTAAAAAAAAAGGTTAGCGCAAAGCAAAATGACGATGCATGTTTTCTGGGGGTGGGGGAACGAACGGTGTCGGTAGGCTTGAGGTAGGCTTTTTCGACAATAGCATCCGAGACCCCAGGATTCTTTAAAATATGTTGACCAAAGTTGGTGTTGAACTTGAAAACATTGTTCTTCGCAGATTTGCTGTTGCTGCCGCTGTTTGACTGGCTCGGTCGTTCGTAGGGAGAGTTTGAAGCGCCTCGCTTGGGCGTCTTTACTTTGGCCATGCTGGACTGTATTCGGCGGATGCGACAACCTGCCCCTGTCTCAGCACCACAATCCTGTCTGCCTTTTTAATGGTGGAGAGACGTTGAGCTATTGCAATGGTAGTTCTGTTCTCTAAAGCGCCGCTGACAGACAGCAAAGAAGGCAAAATGAAAAGAGAATCTCGAAATGTAGCGGGGGTTGGTCTGGCGGGAAACTTTTTTTGGTGGTGGAAGCTATCGATAAGAATTCTGCGGGTACGAATTTGAGTAGCCACCATGTGCCAATTTTGCGGGAATCGCATGGAACATCAGGAAAAGATTGCCACCGGGTGCAGTCCATCTCCACACCTATTCCTACTAGGCAGCAAACAGCTGAAAGCCACTGGCAGCCAACTCTTGAGCAACCACGCATTTGTTTACTGCCTCTGTTATATACCACCGCGCACACAGCGCCATCGTATCCAACGCGCATCGGCAGGCTCGTCTGGAGATACCTTGAACATAGGATACGATGACGACTCGACGCGACTTTCTGAGCCAGCCGGCGCCGGAAAACTACGTGGCAGGTCTCGGCCGTGGTGCTACGGGCTTCACAACCCGATCTGATCTCGGCCCCGCGCGCGATGGCCCCAGCGATGACCAAATCAAAGAGGCGCTGGCCAAGCGTGCCCAGCAACTAGGATTGGCACCAGACCGTGGGAAGAAGGACAAGGAGGAGGAAGACGGGGGTGGCGGAGGCGAAGACGAGCGATATCAGGACCCAGACAACGAGGTGGGCCTCTTTGCAGGTGGTCTTTACGATAAAGACGATGAAGAGGCCGACAAGATTTGGGAATGGGTCGACGAGCGCATGGACCGGCGTAAGCGCCAGCGCGAAGAACGAGAGCAGGCCGAGCGCGACGAGTACGAGCGCAATAACCCCAAGATTCAGCAACAATTTACCGATCTCAAGCGCGCGCTGGCGACAGTATCCGATGACGAGTGGGCGAGTCTGCCCGAAGTAGGCGATCTTACGGGCAAGAACAGACGAAGCAAGCAGGCCTTGCGGCAGCGCTTCTACGCCGTTCCCGACAGTGTTCTGGCCGCGGCGCGCGACTCCACCGAGATGGGCACCATGGTTACGGATGAGGGTGGCGCATCTTCAGGCGCTGGGGGGAAGGAGACCTCTGACGGTACAATGACCAACTTTGCGGATATTGGTGCCGCGCGCGACAAGGTGCTCAAGTCGAGGCTGGAGCAGGCTTCGCGATCTGGCAACGGCGATGCCGCCAACGGCAGCTCTACGAGTATCGATCCTCAAGGCTACATTACGAGTCTCAACAAGATGGCTATGCCCGAGTCCGCGAGCCAGGTCGGCGACATCAACCGTGTGCGCGAGCTACTGCAGTCGGTAGTCAAGACTAACCCCAACAATGCGCTGGGCTGGATAGCGGCCGCCCGCCTGGAGGAGCTGGCTGGCAAGATTGGCGCTGCGCGAAAGACGATTGACCAGGGCTGCGAGCGGTGCCCCAAGAGCGAGGACGCGTGGCTGGAGAATATTCGCCTCAACCACGATAGTAATAATGCCAAGATTATCGCGCGCCGCGCCATCGAGGCCAACAATCGTTCGGTCCGCCTGTGGGTGGAAGCGATGCGGCTGGAGCATATTCCCAATAACAAGAAGCGTGTTATTCGACAGGCGCTCGACCATATCCCCGAGTCGGAGGCGCTGTGGAAAGAGGCCGTCAACCTGGAAGAGAACCCCGACGATGCCAAGCTCATGCTCGCCAAGGCGACGGAGCTGATCCCGCTGTCGGTGGACCTGTGGCTGGCGCTGGCGCGCCTCGAGACGCCCGAAAATGCGCAAAAGGTGCTCAACAAAGCGCGCAAAGCGTGCCCGACATCGCACGAAATTTGGATTGCGGCTGCTCGCCTGCAGGAGCAGCTCGGGCAGGCGACCAAAGTTAATGTGATCAAGAGAGGTGTGCAGGTGCTAGTGAAGGAGCAAGCGATGCCGAAGCGCGAGGAGTGGATCGCAGAGGCGGAGACATGCGAAGAGGACGGCGCGACGGTGACTTGCGAGAATATTATCCGCGAGACGCTCGGCTGGGGCCTGGACGAGGACGACGACCGCAAGGACACGTGGATGGAGGATGCCCGGAGCAGCATCAACCGGGGCAAGTACGAGACGGCGCGCGCCATCTACGCATACGCGCTGCGCGTGTTCGTCAACAGCAAGACGCTGTGGAACGCCGCGGCAGACCTGGAGCGCAACCACGGCACGCGCGACTCGCTGTGGCAGGTGCTGGAGAAGGCGGTCGAGGCGTGTCCCAAGAGCGAGGACCTGTGGATGATGCTAGCCAAGGAAAAATGGCAGAGCGGCGAGGTGGACGGCGCGCGCCTGGTGCTAAAGCGCGCCTTCAACCAGAACCCCAACAACGAGGATATCTGGCTCTCGGCCGTCAAGCTCGAGTCGGAGAGCGGCAACATCGACCAGGCGCGCAAGCTGCTCGCGGTGGCGCGGGAGCAGGCTCCCACGGATCGCGTGTGGACCAAGAGTGTCGTCTTTGAGCGCGTGCAGGGCGATGCTGACTCGGCGCTTGACCTCACCCTGCAGGCGCTGCAGCTGTTCCCGGCAGCGGCCAAGTTGTGGATGCTCAAGGGTCAAATATACCAGGACATGGGCAAGGTCGGCCTCGCGCGGGAAGCCTACGCCACAGGCGTCAAGGCGGTGCCGCGCTCCGTGCCGCTGTGGCTGCTGTACGCGCGTCTGGAGGAGGACGCAGGGCTCATCGTCAAGGCGCGCTCCGTGCTGGACCGCGCGCGCCTGGCGGTGCCCAAGTCGCCGGAACTGTGGTGCGAGTCGGTACGGCTGGAGCGGCGCGGCGGCCACCTCGCGCAGGCCAAGTCGCTCATGGCGCGCGCGCTGCAGGAAGTGCCCCGGAGCGGGCTGCTCTACGTCGAGCAGATTTGGCACCTCGAGGCGCGCACGCAGCGCAAGCCGCGCAGCCTCGAGGCCATCAAAAAGGTCGACAACGACCCGGCGCTGTTCGTCGGCGTTGCGCGTCTCTTTTGGGCTGAGCGCAAGCTGGACAAGGCGCAGAGCTGGTTCGAGCGCGCCCTGGCGCTCGACGCCGCGCGCGGCGACACCTGGGCGTGGTACTACCGCTTCCTGTGCCAACACGGGACCGAGGAGAAGCGCGCCGAGGTGGTTGCCAAGTGCGTGGCCAACGAGCCTCGATATGGCGAGACGTGGCCGGCTGTGACCAAGAAGCCGGCCAATGCGCATAAAAGCGTCGAGGAGATGTTGAAGCTGGTGGCCGAGGAGCTGGATCGATAGAATCGCGCTCGATCGTAATGGAGGATATGGTCTGTACATTAGCCGGTCAATTTGGGTGATATTCTTTTTTTCTTACTCATCAGCGGACATTCAGGTCTTCGGGAGCAATATTTGGGTCACATGTGTAAAAAGCCAAGGATGGCTACGATCAAGACATAGTTCACAACAAAGCCAGTTAAGGAATGGTCCACAGTGCACGCGTGAGAGTGCCATGGATATTTCGGGATGATTTTGAATTTGTTTTTTCCTATAGAACAGGCTGTAAACGCATTGATTGTTTGACGGAGGAAAGCCGAAAAGAAAAAGCATTGCAAGCTCGTGATTGATAATTATTTGCCACCGAACCAGCTAGATATTCCGCTCTTGGCCTTGGAGGCGCCGTTTTCGACTGTCTTGTCGAACTTGTCGACGGCCTTGAGGGCCTCTGCTCTGGCGTCCTTGACGTAGGCCTCGGCGTGATCCTTGGCCTGGCCGACCTGCTGGTCAGCCTTTTGCCACTGTGAATTGAATGTTAGTGATTAAAGTCTTGTCTTGTTGGTTTGGCGTGACCCTACAGCCTTGTCGAGCTTAGCACCAGCCTTGTCGATTTTGGCACCAGCCTCGGAGCCGGCAGTCTCTAGCTTATTGGCGGCGTCGGGTGACGAGCCCGTGCCGGGGATGGCCGACCTGATATTGGCGCGGGCCTTGTGAAGGTCGCCTGAAGAAGACTACTGTTAGTGAAATGCTCAATGCAGCAGCAGTCGCTATCCAAACGCGCGCGACCACCGCGACGAAGGCTTGGGAAGAGATTGGAGAGAGAGACGTACTCTCAAACTTGTTCTCGGCGGCCTTGGCGTTGCCGCCAGAGCTGTAGAGGTAGTAGCCGACACCACCAGCGGCACCGAGGCCGAGGATCAAGGGCATGCGCGACTTGGACATTTTGAGGATTCGATTTGGGAGTGAGACGTTGTGGAAGAGCTGGTTCGTGAGTGGTGTGAGTGAGGGAGGGAAGAAAAAGCAAAAGTGGTGTGAGGCAAGAGGGGTGGCGAGGAAGGAAGAAGTTGGGGGAGCAGGCTGGGGAATGACAAGCGAGGCTAGAACCGGGATTTGCCAGGCATTCGTGCCTAGGCAAAAAATAACAGCACACAGTAGAAACAAGTAGTTAAGGGAAAGCAGGGCAAGAGAAAGCTTTAGCTGCTTGTCAAGGCGCAACGGGGGCTGGTGAGCTCCGCGACCGAGGAACAAGACGGTAGCAAGCCAAGCTAGTCAGGTAGCGAATACTTGGCCAGAAATGGGGCTTGACGGGGAACCGGGCGCCGGGAAAGCAGAATATCGTAATGGATAATATGGGACAGCATCGAGATGGCAGCAGCTGCTGCTTGTCAATAGTACTTGTGCGGCATGTGTGGTGGCCGTCGCTGTTAATTGGCCGTGAAGGGAAGGGATGAGCTGCTAGCTGCGTCTGCGGTCCAGTGGTGGGCGGATAAATCGTTGTTGACTGCTACGCTACATTATTGATAATAATCTTGGTCTTTCGTCCAACGTTGCCCTCTACACGAGTTGTCGAAAAATTCTTTCTTATCCTAGAACTTGGTCGACAAGACGATAGAGAATCGGCCGTTGCTGGGAGAAATACATGACGTAATGATGCTGTGGGTGGAGGAATCGAGAACATATTGAAGCCCATCTGCGGGGAGCTCTCCAAAGTGGGGTGCTCTGTCGTGCGCTGAGAGGAATAATAGTGGGTCGCGTTAGTGGGCTGATCAGCTGAATTTAGTGGGCTTGATGAAATCTGCATAATTACCTAGGTAAATAGGTAACGGGCTTTCCACCATCCAGATTTCTCAATGCAACAGCGCCCATCTCTACATACGAGGCTTTCTAGGTATCCCGCACAGCGCTTCTTTAGCTGCCTTGTGGACGATGCTACTAGCTCATCCGTTGGTTCTTTTTGCACGACGGACCGGCGATGAAGCAACCTCGCCGAGCACAGCAGCACCCTCCCTGCAGCTCAGGCGAACGCGTCAGGCCCTCAATGGCCGGCACGTCGCTTGGGCGGGCGCGTAGCACCCTACGCTTCTCAAGCGCCGCGTCCCAGATTCTCGCGATGAGCCATTCATTTCTGCCCTACTTTGAATTGCTGGCTCTCGTCCTCGGCGTCGAAATTGCCTCACATCACAGTCGCTCCCAGCTGACCCCTCGTGGTGATCCGGCCCGTGCCAGCCGCCCGCGTTGCCCGGGTGCGAGACGCTCACAAAAAAAAGTCGACAAGATCAGTCAGCGTTTGGCTGTAGTCATTTCCCCAGAAATTGACTCTCCTCTAGCATCGATGCCAATGACAGAGAGCTGCGTGAGGTGTCTGGGAATGCAGCCTTTTGGGTGCCGGTAAAGACGCCCGTTAGCTGCTCTATGACGAGCACCTCGTCCTCGTCCTACCGGATCCTCAGATTGCTTGTCGAGCGGCACACCGACAGCAGCCGAGACGATCCTTTGTCGAATTTGCTGATTCCCAGGCGTATACGCACGGCACAATGTCGGCAGCTGGGGCCAGTGTGTATTGAGACCCTCACGAGCCCAGAGCGTGGCAAACACGCCGTTCTCTACTCATGTACCATGGGAAAGCCATCCGGTCAAGGGGTTGCATATTAGCACCACCACGTAGTCCTCGCACTTGGATCTGATGGCAGTCGTAAACGTCAGATGGCTGCTCGAGAACGTCTTACGGGTCAAGCTATTTTCCAGCGTCACTTTGTACGGGAAATTATTGTCAGAAAACGACAATTTCGCAGTCGATCTGTACTATCTCATGGACTTTACCCCATGTCAAATCATTCCTCATCTCCGTAGCGTTCGACATACACAAGATGAGCAGCCCACGTTGGACTTGAGCAGAAACCAAATTTTTGCATAATCTCCTCCGCGAGGGCGAGGCGGTGTGCATATCCTCGTCATTCATGTTGTGTGGGTGCTGATCCTATGTCGATTGACAGTAGCAGTAGCTGTCTGTTGTCAACAGCTCTCTCATATGCCAGCGACATGAGTGTCATGAGTGGAAATGGAGCGAGGAGAAGAAGATGAATATGGAAAGGGTTACAGCCTTGCACACGTATTTGAGATTTGGCAAGATTCAAGAGTAGGCAAGAGAGCACGCAGTGTACACGGAGATGAATGACGGTTTCGGAGAGCTTAACGATACGCTGATTCGTGATACATGGGTAGATTGCTACAACGGAGCGCCCTAGACTTGCATCGTTGATGCTCCATACACGTACAATCCATGATACCCTCTGCCATTTCAATCCAGCCTGCTATATACAATCAATCTACCGAGTCGACCTCAATTTTTTCGGCCTCGTAAAACTTTCTCAAATACCGAGCCGGAGACGGAGGCAAAGCCATCGTGGGCCAACGGGGACTTGTTTGAGTTGGTACGTCGAGACAGCGACGTTCAAGTTCTCAGGTTTCGCTTGCCGTCAGTCCTTTCGTATTGACATGGCCGGATATACTTGAGCCATACTAAACAACAAACTCGCAACTCGCAAACGATTTGGAACAGGTCTCTGCACCGCTCTGCGGGGGCGAGCGTTGGCAAACCTCTGGCCGGTGCGTCGAGGAGCAACTTTTTTGTCTCGCTGGTCTTCGCGTGCGCCTCCAAAGTCGCTCACTCTGTCTCTTTGGCAGATCCCAAAAATACCTCTCCCGGGCCGTTGCATCGACCTTGCCCTGCTCGGCTGTCAAATCAGCTTGGTAACAAAGGAGCGGCGGAACGAGCTGATTGTGCGAAATGGTCCGTGTTCCCGCCTCAAACGCATGAGTCAATATAATGCGAGACGATCGCTTCGCTTTCATTTCCGACACATTGCTTCAACCAACAGCTTCCACAACTTGCAACTTTGTTCTCACTTGTTCATCTCCACTCTCATCACTACCCTCTTCACGGACAAAATGAAGTTCTTGGCTCTCCCACTGGTCGCCGTCGCCGCGCTCTTCACTGCTTCATCGGCCGCTCCCGTCATCACCCAAGAAGTGACCGTCAACAAGCTCATGCCCCTGCCGACACCGATTCTCCACATCGCAGGCCAGCCCGACGAGAGTCGCGCCCAGGACGCAGAGCCAGTTGCCACGATCAAGCACGGCAGGGCTGAGACTCAGGGACTGCCCGATAGATGCATTTGGAAGAACGGAAATCGGCACTGCCCGTTCATTGGGCATGGCCATCGCTAAATTTGGGTCAGGGGCCCTCATGCCAAGATTGTATAGAGGTCGCTCTAGCAAAGTAATGCAGAGTTTCGGAAGGGGTAACGGACGGGATATCTGGCGAACGGGACTTTTGGCGGACGGGCTTGTTGACGGACTGGTGGGCTTTGGGCTTTGGTGCGGATCATGCTCAGTTCCAACTTATGGGTTACCGATAGATGAATTATAAAACACAGTGTTGAATCCCCATTTGCCTCGACAAAAGTAAGCAGTGCACTGTAGCCCACTGAGTTCAAAGAGTAAAGACTGGGCGTGGCTTTGAGAATGCCCTCCTGTCTCGATTATTGACTCTTATTGGCCCATGTGCCGATCAGGCCTGGCCAGGCTTCGGGCGCGCCAGGTGGTCGAATCAGACAACCCTCAGCTTTATTTGGCCAGTTTGGCATTTTTGCCATTGCCAGTCAGGTCACTGGAGCTCGTCATGTCCCCTGACACAACGACAGTATCCCACTCAGCATTTTTTCGAACGCGCTCTTGACTTCCTGAGCTCGCGCGTCGGAGACCTGGACGTCTGCTTGCAAAAGCAGCAAAGGAATGAGAAGCAAAGCCATGAAGATGCTACTATTAATCGTGGCCTTGATGTGTCTGCCGCAATAGCGTGTGCTCATCCAGTGCAAAACCAGGTCATGCCGAACTTGGTGTACAAAAGCAACTTATAGCATCGGACATCAGCACTACATTCCACCCCGACAAAGTGGCACGGGGAACAATGTCAATGAAGCATGCGCCCACTGCCTGCAAATGGATTTACCTAGCGCCGGAGCTTATTTGCGAAGCTTTGCCAGCGCAGCAGCAATTCCATCGGAGAGCTCATCAGCCTGGCCGGCCTGAAACTCTGCTCGTTTGCTGGCCGCCTCTGCGGTCTTGGAAGTGGTCGTCGCCGCCGCTTCCAGTTCGTCATCCTCATCGTCCGTGTCGCCACGAAATTGAAATTGTTTGCTCGGGTTCACTGGCTGGCCTGCTTCGGGGTTCACCTCGGTGGCCTCCGGGCCAGCGGGCATTTCTCGCAATGGCACGCGAGAGAGCGGCACCGCGTCTTGCAGCCTCGATCCTCTGTTGGTTGCGACGGGCTCAGCAAGGGCGGCGACATCGGTTGCGTCGCCAGTGGGCAAGATGCGCTTGGAAGCATTCTTGGCTCGGAATGGTTCTTCGATAGCCGCGCTCCAGCGCTTGACCTTGACACCACCCCAACCACTCAGCATGCCGAGCTGTTCGGCGTCGGCATTGATGGCGTTCTTGAGGCTGCCAAAATTGGCCACCAAAGCAACTGCATCCGTTTTGTTCAAGCTGCGCGGGACTGTTACAAAGTCCACAAGCCGCTCTGCGTAGCTCGATGACTGTTTGCCGCGAATCGCGTCGAAGCTGGCGTGCTCATAAGCCTTGTAAAGCTCCAGGTAGCGGGCCGCCTCGGCGGCGGACCAGCAGCAGACGATGGTCACATTATTGACCATGGAAGTTTTGGACAGCTCTCGAAGGGGATCTTCATGGTTCGGAATATCAATCATGGTGAGCAGGATCCGTAGGTTGTATTTGCCTTGCAAGTTTCGAATTCGAGTGTAGACGTATTCGGGATGCAGGCGGTGGTATTTGAGACTATACCACGAACATTGTTAGCATACGCTACGTGATTTGATAGGGTTCTGTGTATAGTACCTCAAGAACAGCAAGCATGTCGTTGTTCCAAGTACATAGTCTGCTGGAATATCGCTGTATTCCCACGGCATCGACTTGAGGTGCGTCAGGACCGGGTTGCCGCGCTGACGCGGTGAAACGAGAATATTGGAGGCGCCTTGTCTTTGAGGAAGCGATTGGGGAATCGGCTGGACCACTTTGCCTCCTGAACCCGAAGTTGCGGGAGGGGCCTTGTCTAGTCGTTGCGGCGTGGGCTGCTGGATCTTTTGCGGACGCGGTTGCTGCTGTACCGGTCGGCGTGCGACGGGAGTCGAGTCGGCGGCGGCCATGGCGGCCAACAGTGCATCGTCGGCGCCGTATTCGTCAGCCATACCGAGTTGATTCCTTGCTTCCGTAGTTTGGTCGACTAATTGTGTGCCACCATGCCGTTGCAACGCACAGCTAGATGAGTGCTTGGTAGAGAAATTCACGGTCGTGGCGCGAGACCCCACCGCAGACAAGTTCGACGGGCATGACGTATCTTTGTTGCCTCTGCCTACGTCGCAAACGCATCAGAAGATAGCATAGATACCAATTCAGAAGCATCATCTCCATCTAAATCATGTTTGAATTCTTTGAATATATATTGAGCGAATTAATTTTTAAATTTTAAATTGTCAACGTGGCTGCTACGAGGAAACCCCCAGCATAGGCCCATGGCTTTTCCACGACGACGGGTGCTGGACTCAATTCATATTGACTTGGTAAATAAGATGCTATTTACAGCAGAAATGCCCCATTCGAAGTAGGTCGAACAGGCTAGTCCAATTGAGAGCTTGAGCTTCAATACTTCCAGACAAGATCCTGAAGGAAGCTCGTCGATAAATAGTAGGTGGTTTGCTGATTGCCGACCACATAAGTGTAGGAAATAAACAGCGGATAGCCCTTCCAGATAGAACTGCAAGACTGTTGAAACACGACATCTTGGGCGACTTGTATCGAAAAAAGATGTATGCGATTCAACGTATTCGCGAGTGGCAGAATTATCCGTCGGTAAAATTAGCCGGGTAGTTGGTGGTGGAGCAGCGCATTCAGTCAGCACAAGATGACAACAATGGGTCGTGCCAAGTAAAGGATATAGGGGGAGATTTCATGTTATGTTAGAATTCAATAATTCAAGTTTGTGAATACGGTGTGAACTTGGATTCATGTTTCGTGAGCTGAATTGTTCTTACATTGTTGGGTTGGGAGGTAGGCAGTCTATGGGAAATTGCGCGCTGTGCTTCGCGAAGCAGCCATCGGTACCTGGCCCGGCGTGACAGCATACATCAAAGTCGACCGCCCTCAAAAAAACAAACCAGATGCTATCTCTCCACTAAACGAAATCAAAAAATTCATCTTAAATTCCATTCTACGCTGTATCAATGGCCGATTTCGGGTAGCCATGTGTGAATGTACCCCAATTCCGGCCCCCCACTTCGGCCTCAAAGCCGTGGCCGGCAAGCCGGCTGCCCCTCCTCCGCCAAATGACCATCCCGACGCCTTTAAATGCCACACTATGCTGGAGAAATTCATTGTGATGATTCCATGCAGGTTTCCACCTGACAGAAATACATAAACATTAGTTTCATCCATCTCAATCACCCACTCCTCTCTCTATTTTCCTCAAGCATACTTCCGCCCCTCCCCCGCCCCCCGCAATCTTCATAATGGCCGAGATTACAATCACCGGCTTCAAGTCGCGCGACGTGCGCTTTCCGACGTCACTCGACAAGACTGGCTCAGACGCCATGAATGCTGCGGGCGACTACTCTGCCGCATACTGCATTCTTGAAACAGACTCTCAGTATGCCGGCCATGGCATGGTATGCGATCTTTGTCGTCGAGCATCACACCACACTCTTATCAAATATCGATGCTAACTGCACTGCTTTCACTCAGACCTTCACCATTGGCCGCGGCAACGACATTGTCTGCGCCGCAATCAATCAAGTCGCCGATCGCCTCCGCGGCAAGACCCTCTCCTCCCTCGTCGCAGACTGGGGCAAGACGTGGCGCTACCTTGTCTCCGACAGCCAGCTACGCTGGATCGGTCCGGAAAAGGGCGTCATCCACCTCGCCCTGGGCGCCGTTGTCAATGCCGTCTGGGATCTGTGGGCCAAAGTCCTCGGCAAGCCCGTGTGGCGCATCGTCGCCGACATGACCCCCGAAGAGTACGTTCGCTGCATAGACTTTCGCTACATCACGGACGCCATCACCCCGGAGGAGGCGCTGGAGATGCTGCAATCTACAGAGTCTGGAAAGGCGCGGCGCATCGAGGAGGCGTTCGCCGACAAGGCCGTCCCTGCTTACACAACCAGCGCCGGGTGGCTGGGTTACGACGAAGACAAAATGAAACGTCTGCTGCACGAGACGCTTGCCAAGGGCTACAAGTACTTCAAGCTAAAGGTCGGCGGTGGTGTTGAGGAGGACCGTCGTCGTCTGGGCATTGCGCGCGACGTCATTGGCTTCGACAAGGGCAACGTTCTCATGGTGGATGCCAATCAGATCTGGTCTGTGCCCGAGGCCATCGAGTATATGAAGCAACTGAGCGACTTTAAGCCCTGGTTCATCGAGGAACCCACATCTCCCGACGATATCTTTGGTCACAAGGCTATCCGCGAAGCGCTAAAACCTCATGGTATTGGGGTCGCTACTGGTGAAATGTGCCAGAACCGCGTCATGTTCAAGCAGCTGCTCATGAACGGCGCCATCGACGTCTGCCAAGTAGATGCCTGTCGTCTGGGTGGCGTCAACGAAGTTCTGGCTGTTCTCCTCATGGCCAACAAGTTTGGCGTGCCGATTGTGCCGCACTCTGGCGGCGTCGGGCTGCCCGAGTACACACAGCATATTAGCACTATTGACTACGTCGTCGTCAGCGGCAAGCATTCGGTACTGGAGTACGTGGACCATTTGCATGAGCACTTTTTGCACCCCTCTGTGATTGTCAATGGCTACTACCGCACACCAATAGAGCCAGGATACAGCGTGGAAATGAAGCCAGATAGCATGGATAAATTCACATACCCTGGTGTACAGGGTGTGAGCTGGTGGACGAGCGAGGAGGCCAAGCCAATCCTGACGGGCGAGAAAATTTAGTCTTGGAATAGTACATGAATGATGAGATATTCGCACCATGTCTGATGTGGCTTTGAGTGCGACCACGTCGGATTTATAGACATCCACAAGCACGTATTCATGGGCTGTAATTTAGGCTTCGACTCAAAGAACCCCCCTTGGGGAGTGCTCTGTACACGATCGAAACCCCACTGCACGTAATAATACGACTGATACTCTATATTGCCATGGCGGAGGTTGCCGGCTTCAAGGCTCCGGCAACCACTAACGAGGCTGTCGCTGACGGGGCTCGTGCCGGCTCTGCCTAGATGAGGGGTTGTCATGATGCATAGTACACATACACATCGGCAGTTTCCTTTTCTAGCCGCAGAGTTACAGCTATGTATCCTGCGGATCCTTGACATCCTATCGGAACGGTCCTGTGCAAGTTTTATTCCTAGGCTATTTGGGCGGCTTCGTATCTGCCGCGCACTAATGCAAAAACCATGTAGAGCGCGGCGACATTCGTAATTGGACATTGACCGACTGCCCGGTATCCGTGGTGTCACTTTGGCCCATTCTTTGAATGTAACACGGAAGTCGGCGTTGAGACCAATTTGTCCACTTTGCGGAGGATGCATGTAGCAATAGCGGCAATAGTACTCCTTTCCTTCTATAAAGAGGTGTGGTTCCGCACTCTCGAGTGTCAGAATCAAAGCGAGCAATTTCTATTCATCAACATACAAAATGCAAATCTTCAAGTCAATCATCGCCGTTACCACTCTCGTGGCTCCCGTGGTCATGGCAGTCAACATTGGTGACGGATGTAATCGCAACATTGAGAAAGACTACACCGCTTGCGATAATGGCAGAACCAACATTATTTACTGCGATCCCGGTTCGTCCAAGTGGACGTGGGCGTATACTTGTAATGGAGGCTGCTGCCGCAACAATCCTCCGAGATCTGGTGGCGGCTCCTACGCGTCCTGCGGCTGCTAAATGACCAAGCAGACAGATGTTAGGTAATTGAAATTCATGTTTATGTAGACGAATTTTGCTAACAAGATTTCCAGCAGGCTGAAGCTTCAAAGACGTATTGTGCCTTCTCGGACCTTACTATGCTGGGCTGACTGGGTTCTTGTTCAGAGCTAGCTGCTTAGAACTAATGACAAAGAAATGGCAGTCTATATATAAAGAATTATGTCCAATTGTTTGAGGTCTATTTGCCTTTTACCGTTTTGTGTAGCGGGTGCGGAACCGTCAAGTGTTGTCTGTACGTCATTTCCTCGTCGTTTTCTTCATCAATTAGATGACTATTATCCGGAGGGCACGAAAATCATTGTTGGTAATCGTAGCATCTCCAGTCCCAGATACGTGCATCTTTACCCATTACGAAGAAGCACTCTGCAAACTGGCAGAACGTAGACTTGAGCGTTGCGGATTGGTTGTAGAACCAGTACTCGTCGCTCGGGTCGGCGCGAAGGCGCAGGCGTCGCACTAGATGCGCGCAGTTTTGAAACCGAGCGTACGGCTCTTGGTCATCCTGCAGATAGATGACATCTACATGGTAATTGACCCATGCATATGAGATACTGCTTCCCGGCGTCAAAATCATCTTTTCGTACAGTCTGATGGAACGCGTCTCTCGGCAGATGTCCAGCACGAGGGTCTTGTGTAGCGCCACGGCATACAGCTCCAGCGGCAGTTGCGTCTTGGTCGTAAAGTCCGTCTGGGCCCGGCGACGCACCGCGGCTTAATCGCGTCACCATTCTGTGCCGTGCGTAAGCCCGTGAGTTGTTGATGGCCTCGGCGCGCTGGTTGCCAACCCAGCACGTCACAGGCACGATGCGTGGCTCCATGGCATGGCGCCAGATGCGGGCGCGAATCTCGGGTGGCAGCTCGGAAAAGAGCTGAAATGCGCAGTTATTCATTCCGCAATAGGTTGACAACAGAAGAGATTAATTTCAGAAATTCTTTGTGAGCGTCGACTGGCCTAACCCAACCAGCATTTGGGCTGTTAGTCGTCACTGATTCCTTGGCCACGAGGATTGTTGCTTTACTAGCCCTCTTTTTTTAAAGTGCTTGTGATTGAGTATACAATTAATACCTTAGACTACCATCCTTATTTGTGACTGGTCGATTTTGCAGGCAGAATGGCGTACAATGGACCTGAATAATCCGCACTTTCGAGATGTGGGCATACCAACATTCAATTACACTAGTAAACGACAACGTGCGAGACTAACAGAGAAAATCCTTGTATTATACACTCAACCGACGTATTCACTGCTTTGAAGAGATTTGCTAATCGCACATGGATTCCGGCTAGCTGCACAATGTACGTGCTACATGTGAAACGGGGGAGTTGTCAAAGTACATGATAATCTGTGTGTTTCCCATATAAATAGAAGTACTCCCGAAAAAGGCTGTTGAGTTGCTTACCCCGCCAGCGAACCACCTCGTTTGTATTCGAGCTCAAACCACTCAAAAAAAAAAAAAATTAAAAAAATAAAAATAAAAAGAAAAGAGGGAAAAAGAAAAAAAGGATTTTTTCCCCGAGATTTATCCTAATGTCCAAAGATTATCACGGGAGTAATTACCTTTATTCTACCTGCAACAGGCCAGCTTATGATGCGAGAGCTCTCGTCATGCGCTGGAACATAGCCAGAGACTACAAACAATGTGGGCAACACATCTCCCAAATATTACATTGTAACTCTGGCCTATTTAGATCCCACAGTATCAATTGTGAAATTATATATACAATCTCAAGCACCCTCAAATTGCCGTGACATCTTATGCCTCGAGTCTTGCTGTCGATTTGACTGTATGCCCTCAGCTGTTCCAGGAATCATGACGAAATAGGCAAGGCTTCCGAGACAGCTCTCCAGGTTGCCCCTCCACGCTTGCCATGCCCCGCTCCGCTTCAGACTGAGAACAGTTTCAAATCCTCAGCTGAGCTGAGGAAAGGCTGAAAGAAATGAGTTTTCATCTCGCATTCGTGTCAAGTGTTCATAATAAACCGCGCGGCAGGTAGCAAACTTGTTCATTTGTCGTACTGGTTTGGCCTTTGCATCACTGCTCCAGGTACCGAACCAGAAACTCGGCCTCGTCGCTTTCGGGTAATTTAGTCGGCCACCCGCGGAACAAAAAAACACAGAGCCCTACAAGGTGCTTTCGCATATCCGCCATGGCGTTGAGATCAACCATTGCCTCGGCGCTGCTGCTTGCCGGCGCCGTCTCCGGCGACTGCTCCAACAAGCTTGCCGTCAGCTACCCCGCGCCCGTCGCCGCGCAGGGCTGGTCCTACCAGCTCGTCGCCAACGGCTTCACCAAGCCCCGCGGCATCCAATTCGACAAGGACGGCGGCCTGCTGGTCATTGACGCCGGCGCCGGTCTCGTGCACCTGAGTCTCAAAGACGACGGCAACACGTGCGTCTCCGTTGACAAAAAGACGACGCTCCTCGCGAGTAAAGAGGCAAGAACAGGCTGCGGGCGGGGTGGCCGTGCCGGCCCCCTCAACGCCGTGTAAGACGGGGGAGGGAAAAAAAGATTTTCGCTAACCGAGAATCGCAGCTCAACCACGGCATCGCGTTGACAGAGGATGGTAAGACGCTGTATGCTTCGTCGGCGGACAAGGTATACGAGTGGGCATATGACTCCAAAGCGGTTACGCTCGGCGACGCCAACCGCACCATTGTCACCAACATGAGCACGTCGGATCACACCACACGCACGCTGCTCCTTTCCCGAAAGAAGCCCGGCATTCTTCTCGTCTCCCGCGGGAGCCAGTCCAACGAGGACAGCAATGCCGAGGACCTCGACTCGGGCCATTCGCAGATCCGCAGCTTCGACCTCTCCCAGCTCGGCTCCGGCTCCGGCTCCGGCTCCGGCTCCTCCTCCTCCGCCACGCCCTTCGCGTACCTCGACGGGCACGTCATTGGCTGGGGCCTGCGCAACTCGGTCGGCGTGGCAGAAGACCCTTCCTCCGGCGGCCTCTGGTCCGTCGAGAACTCGGTCGACGAGCTGCACCGCAAGGGCCGCGACATCCACCAGGACAACCCCGCCGAGGAGCTCAACTACCACGGCACCGTCGGCCAGGACGGCGGCAACAAGACGACGCAGGGCGGCAACTACGGCTATCCCGTGTGCTACGCCATCTGGAGCACGACCAACTTTCCAGACCTCGGCGCGCTCACCACGGCCTCGCAGTTTCCCGACGACGACGCCCCCGGCAACGTCACCGACGCCGCCTGCAACGACGACTACGTTGCCCCGCGGCTCGCCTTCCAGGCCCACACGGCCCCGCTCGACATCAAGTTTGACGCCGACGGCGCCAACGCGTACGTCTCCTTTCACGGCAGCTGGAACCGCGAGGCGCCCGTCGGCTACCGCATCGCCCGCGTCGCCTTCAAGGACGGCCAGCCCGCCGCCGCCCGGGAAAGCATGGACGCCGCCGTCGACGTGCTCGCCACAAAGGACCTGTCCAACTGCCCAGACAGGTGCTTCCGCCCCGTCGGTCTCGCCTGGGACGCCAAGGGCCGCCTGTGGTTCTCGTCGGATAGTACCGGCGAGATTTTTGTCATGCAGCACAATGGCAGCTCTGGTGACGATGCCAAGGACGGGAAAAGTGTCGCAGGTCGTAGAGCCCCCGAGCTTGCTGTCGTGGCTTCCGTCGTTGCTGCCGTTGCTGCTTTTCTGTCATGATCATGTTGATGGCTGTCACCATCACCAAGTAAAAGGACCGTATCTCGAGGAATATATATTACAGACTGCAGACACGGCAATAAATTACAACTTGTATCATCAAATGCCTTGATAATTTTGTATTACAACTCATTACGCGTATAGTTCAAGTTAGGCTCATGGGCTAGCTTGGCCAGCTCTCTATATCCGACTCTGCCACTGGCAACCTTCCAGTCTCACGACGCACGCTCTTCGTGTTATTTGTTTTGTCGTGGGATATCTTCCATGAAAGACGCCGATTGCTTTTCTCTTCTCGCCCATTCCTATCCTCCCAAATCCTGAAGCAATCCGCTTGCAGACTTTTCGGCATAGTTGTGCATATATATCGTGGTTCGGGGTAGGTTTCTGTTCTTGCTTCTGACGAGCCTCTCAATCCTCTATCTTCTTGACGCACTCCCACTCGCCGCGGAGGTTCTCCTTCCACAGAGAAACCTTGTTGTCGGCACCGCTGACAGCGAGCACATTGCCGCTGAGGGACCAGCTCACGCGCCAGACGGGCGCCTCAAAGTCGAGAGTCTTGCTTTCCCACTCGGCAGTGCCGCCCGTCGTCGAATCCGAGGTCCAAATGCGCACTGTTTTATCCTGTGAAGCTGAGGCAATGTACGACCTTTTGAGGACCGTGGGTGACCAGGCGACATCGCGAACCCAGTCTGAATGGCCAGTGAGGGCTTCTCCCTCTTGCTTGTATGACTGAGTGGCGGGGTCAAAAGCCCAGATCTTGACAACATTGTCGCTACCGCCAGTGACAAAGCGGCGGTTGCCAGCGGCAGCGGGGCCGGGAGAGCTGCTGACGATGCTACCGGGGGCGGTTGCGGGAGCCCAGGAGACCGAGTTGACGCCGAGCCCGTGAGCGGGAAAGGTGGTGTTGTCGAAAGCCGAGTCCTTGAACTCAAGAACGCTAACGTTTCCATCGGAAGAAGCGCAGGCTAACAGGCAGCCTGCCTCGTGCGGCGCCCACGAGACAATGTTGACCGAGGCTTTGTGTAGCGGAAAGTCGTAGATGCGCTGCCACTGATGCTGCGGTCCTTGTTCCTTCCAGATGAAAACCTTGCCATCATAACCGGCCGACGCGAGAATGTTTCCGTACTTGGGATGGGCCCAGGCGACGCACCATACGGCGCCTTCATGACTGGAATCGAGATTCATTAATTATTGCGCCAGGTGGATTACGCATGTTGTCGGCGTGTCAAGCTGCAGTGGGAGGGGCGGAGTTGAATGGTCAACTTACCCCTTGAGAGTTTCGACTAGTCTCTGAGACTCGCCCTCAATTTCGAATATTCTGATTGTGCGGTCGCTGGAGCAGGTGGCCAGCTTTCGTCCGTAATAATCGAGGACGGCGTCATGCTGTGGGGAGGTATCTGTTAGCTTGGGCGGTATCGCGACTTGCAAGGAGACAGCAGGGAATGTTCGCGTCGCCAAGTCGCTCTAGCGAGTTTTACAGCTAGCCTCAGCAAGTTCAGGCGAAATTCGAGCCTGATTCCCTAGTTTCGTACGTACAATCATGTCATCATGGCCGGAGTTGGAGATGACTTGCGCCGCCTGTGTACTGATCAGCTGCCAGGCCTAGAATTGACGGTATCTCAAGCTATAAGAAGAAATCAAGCATACCATTTTATCTGTGACAGCTCCAGTTCGTTGATTGAAAGGAAAAAAACAGGCTTGATGTGATCCAAGAAAGGACAGTGAAACGGAGAGTCGCGGACACCAACGCAGCGGTAGCTCGGGCACTGGTGATGGGGACAGATGGCAAGGGGACGAATGATGCACGTGATGTGTGCCCCACTTGTCTGCAAGATGGAACCCGCCAAGTGCTTGAGATTCAAACCACTAAATAGTTAGTTACATCACACATTTCTGGCAAGTGTTTCTGCTCAATGATATTCAGTGTCTATTTTCTATTGAATACGCCAGGGCGCCTAGTCATGGATCGAGAAAAGAAAGAAGCTGCACGACGAGCAGAAAGCAACACAGTCCCAGCAGGATCATGATGCGCGCCGCTGTCATGATGCAAACTAATCGTCAAGCATACGCTTCAAAGCTGCTGATGCCTGCAGCTTGGATGGAAGAAAATTCAGTCTTGGTCTGTCCAATTCCTCGTCGCGACCACCAAAACACTCCCCCGCACTCCAATTCAGCAGTTCCGATTCCGGGTGCTCTAGATATGGCAGGGTCCTATTCTTCCAAGCGGTGATGGTAACGTACCAATCTGCGAGGTGTTTGCTGAGGGGAGAATCACATCGACACAGCTCCGGTGTTGTTTCTCTATCTGCGGCATGGAGGGTAAATGACTGAAGTTCAGGACATTGGTAGGCGAGACTGTGACTGAAGCGAGTGACATCGACCAGGTCAGACCAGCGTAGCACCAGATGCCTCAGTGGCAGGCTTTTGTAGGCTTGGATGATGTCGAGGAAGTCAGTGGCGCGTGCAGTACAGCCCAGATACACAATGGTTCGGTCTGGTATCAGCCAGTATACGACTGTGGATGACGATCTGGGGGCACTACCGCTGGGCAGCAGCTTTGTGTACATTTGCTTCATCAATTGTCGCGATTCTTGACAAACAAAACCGACTCGGAAAGGCGCTACGCCAACCGGTTTCATCCGTATGAGCAGACCACTGGCCTGGAGGTTGATGTGAGGATGTGAAGTGTACCAGACGGCCCATTCGCAAAGCGCCTCTCGCCACACATGACGGCGAATTTCAGGAGGCAATTGTTGAAAAAGGGGAAAATATGTTGTTGGCACCATATCTATGCTCTGGTCTTGCTGCTGCTGCTAGCTATCGCTAGCTATAGTTTTGAGTCGATGCAAGATGACTGAGGATTCGCGGGCAGGGAAACAGCTCCCCTTTTGTCCCTTTTATTCTATGTATCGACCGCATTCTTTCGGCCTGCGAATTTTATCACAAATAGACTGCAGATTGGGGCTGGAGATGAAGAGTTAAACAAAGGCTACCTAGGTCTGGCAGATGCAGCCACATGTAGAGTGATGGACACGAAGCGCTGCAGAAGGTTCAGCCCCGACGTGTGAAGCTCAGGCTCCCCCGTTATGCAGCGCACTAAATAACTAATACATGGTGCGCTCGTGGTGTGCTCGCCTCAAGAACAAGCTTAGGTTGCAGTGCATTGCAATGCGTCCAATGCCGCGCCATCATCCGCCCAATACCTGCTGGTACAGACCCTGCCCTACCCTGTTTCCTTTCTTCTTGGGTTGCGCCGAGAAACTGACGCCTCACGGCGCCTGTACTAGGCCTTGCATATTACCAATAGGTACCTTAATCCATGGCTGCATGACAGGTGACAGCTTGTTCGTGTCCCGACAAGCCTCGGGGCCCCGCCACGGCCGCCTCAAAAGCCACTATAGTCGCTGTAGTCACAGGCCAGTTCCTCCCTTGCGGCTCCACTTTGCTTGGCCCGACCCCAGGCTTACACAGATGGGCAGTTGCCACGGCCTCGGCTCCGTTTGTCATCTACATCCCTCAAGTCTCATATTCATCAGGGAGCTGTTTCACCCAGTTCGCCCCCCATAAACTCTTTCTGTTACTGTTGAGATACTATAATCACTTCATTGGACTTTTTCGTGTCTTCATATTCAACGCATCTTACCGATCGACATTCCGTACGGCACTCGCCATCTCCCCTCCATCCGACGACGCAAGCCACGCTCCTCCACAGCAGCCATGGCCGACGCTTCCTGTAGCGGCGGAACGCCTTTCAAGCAGCTAATAGACCATCAGTCGCGCGATGTCAGCCATCACCAAGACCGTTTGATCAACAGCAACCAAACCCGCGAAGTACGTATCCCAACACTCCTTTTCTTGTTTCGGCAGATGCTAATCAAGCCCTTTTCACTTGCAGGCTTTTCGATCGAGGCCTCAGAACATGGCGCAAGGCCCTCAAGAATTCGACGCCTTCATGGGCACGTCAGCTGGTCTTCCAGGCATGCACCACGATCCCGCGGGCCGACTCGCCGCTCACGCTGCCGCCCTGAACCCCGCGCAGGCCGCCGCCAGTCCCTTTGGCCCGGCCGTCGCCCCCGACCTCGCATATCAGACGTCTGCCGCCGGTCCCGAGAAGGGCAGCAACTGGGCGACCGACTTTTCGAACTTTGCGGCTCAGCAGCAGCAGCGCCAGCACTTGCAGCAACCCCAGCCGCAGCAGCGACAGGGTCCCATATATGCCGGCGCCGCCAACCCCATGCAAATGAGCTTTCAAAGTGCCTTTGCGCCGCACCCGACGAGCTTCTCCTCCTTCTTTGCACCCGCCGGCGGTGCCTACGCCCAACCGCAGGCTGCCGCCGTTGGCGAGGCTGACTTTGACCAGGAAATGGCGAAGTGGATGGCTAGCAACGCCGCCACCGGCAACATGGAGCAGGTTGACGCCGCCATGGAGCAAATGGCCCGCGAGCTCGAACTCAACGAGCAGGCACTCGCGGAGAGCACTGATGCTGCGACAACGACAGCCGCCGCTGCGCATGATGAGAGGCACTTTTCGGACCTCGGCGTCCCTGAACTAAACAACCTGACGCTCGAGAACCGTGAAGCGCCGATCGTCACGCCGCCCGAGCCCCTTCAGGAAGAAAACACAGCAGCCGAGATGCTCTCCGACGACGCGCGCAACAAGTCGGCCGTCTCCGAGGCGGCGGAGCGGTTGCTCGAGTCGGTGCAGCACGAGAGCGGCGAAAAGTGGCAGAATTCCGTCTTTCTCGCCCTGATGCGCGATTTCCGCGACGGCAAAAAGGACATTGTTGGCAACGAGGTACAGCCGACAGACGGACCTTCTGGAGAGGACGATTTGTCCGCCGTCGCCACCGCTGCGGAGACCATTGGCGATGACGCGCCAGCAGCAACGTGACTGGCTTCTGAGGAAGGGATAGCAAGCAAGACACTCGCGGCTGCGCCACCGCACGCCGCGCCATTCTCGCGCAAAGCCCAAGGACGGGAAGCGGGCCGCAAAGATGAGAACAGCGCACAGCAGACCCGGCCGAGGCCTGATCCGCGCTTCTTCCTCTGTCCGCCCCGGCAGAGATCGTGCGCATATCACATGGCCGATCCCTTTCTGTGAAACGAACACGATAGAGTTCTGATTCACCAGCCACCTGATTGGCGCTATCTATATACATGCAAAAGTAACTATAGAGGAGGCAGGATTTAGAAGGTGAGCTGTACAATCGAGATTGGATTTTTGACGGGTAACAACACGGCCAAACGGGACCTTGCTAGTCCCAATCACATTTGAATAACACGGGCTATTGAACTCTGTTGCTTCTCCAAATATTGTGACAGATTTTATTTTTATTTCATTTATGCTTCTGCAGCAAAATACATACATACATAACCGTATCATCCTCCACTACGATTTTTTGGAAATGGTGGCACGCCCGACCCATCAGTCAATGTAAATGAGAAAGAAGAAGTAAAACAAGCCCTAAGCAATCAAATGCATATCCCTTTACTGCATTCGAGCTAATAATAGAAATGACCATCATAAAAAGGAAAAGGGGGAAGATAATGCCCCTTGATCAGCGTGGAAAAAACCCCATATCATATAGGATTTTTGAAAATCAACATTAGCATTGCAAATGCTCCAAAAGAAACCAAAACGCCATATTTGTCGCTCTCGATGTAATATATTAACACACGCCGTCAAGAAGAGAATGCCCCGTGGGAGTCTTTTACTGTGACCAAAGACAGCCGCACGGTGTGAATTCTAGGGCATCGCGAGGGGCAATGCTGGATGTTTCCGAGTCGCGATCCCTGTTATTGTTTGGATTCTCGCTGTTGTAGGCGTCAGGAGGGAGGTCGGCCCGGTGTTTAGTGTTGGAAGTCTCGTTGATGTCAATGGACATAAGGTCACCGTTGGGGTAGAACTCGGGTGAAATCTTGCCATGACGGTTCATCGCGTACTTGAAACACTTGACAGGCTCGTCATTTGGCACGCGGCGCTCTAACATTCGTAAAAGTCTGGGATAGGGCGACAGCGGGTCAAATGGCATCTCGTCTAAATCAAAGTTGCCGAAGTTCGAGTCACTGTTTGGAGATGATGTGCGGCCTGGCCGCTGCGACGTTGTGGCCGTCGCGGAGGCCAATGAGGCACTCGGAGATGCTGTTACGTTTTGACCGGGATAGATGAGGATTTCCAGTACCGTCTTCGGCCAGGTGCAAACCCACATGCAGTCACCAGGTTGCGGCTGGTAGCTCGGCTTCATATATCTCGACCTCTGCAAGTTGACATTGGCCAATGCCGCAGGCAGTCCCGGGGAAACCCAGTCTCGTTTGCGGTTGGGGGTCAGGTCGTTCTCCCGTACAATGACCGTCTTGTCATAAGAAACCGATGACCACCATGCAGGGCCGCGCGTGTCTCCGTCTATGCTGTCATTGACAAGCGTCAGCTTCACTGGATCCTTAATGAAAGGCGGCTGGGTGCCCCATAGCAGTTGAGACTGGGTGTTGTTGATAGGCTTTAGCGTCAAGTTATATCGCTCAGTAGGAGACCGAGTGGCGTCGGGAAAGATGTCGATCGAGTAAAATCGGAAAGCCATATTACAACTCCAGGCTGCGAGCTGACTAGTGTCCTTGACACAGAATCGCCTGGCACCGCCACCGTCTAATTGAGGAAGCGAGAATGCGCCAATCGGCAATGGCAAAAGCGCGGTAGGAACGGTTGGCAGTGGCTGGATATCGACAGCCGTGGGGCTCGGGTTGCGGTCGGGATCTGCTGCAGGCGGAGGCGGCGGCGGCTTCTCTTTGCTCGACGAGCTCTTTGTCAAGACAGTTCCGACAACTGCGCCCATGACACTGCCCAGGATGAGCCCAACAAAAACGAGGCAAATGGACCAGTATGGAATGACGCCCCAGAGTTTCCTCCTCGCCCTGCGTTGCCATTTGGTTTGAATTTCAGGTTCTTTTTCGGAGTAAGTCTCGTCGGATGACGGGTTGTCGCGATATGTGGACACTGTTCTGATTGAATGTCTTGAATGCCTAGAATGCCTTGAGATTGTCGGCATCAGGTCGTCATCGGCAGAGGCAAACGGGTTCTCTTGGGAGACTTCGGCAGTGTTCTGTACCTCCGGAGCAACGATTGTAGCAGCAGCTGATCCACTACCTGAAGCCTCTTCATTATGTGCATGCTGCGTCGGACTTGGTGAAGAGCCAACAGCGGTGGCAATACCGGGTGCAGGCTTAGTAGAAAATGCGACTTCGGGGTATCGAGAGTAGGGAGGGAGTTCTTCCGTGTGACCAAGCGGCCCTAAAAGGTCGCCGATGTCCTCACCGTCGGGCCCTATCTGCCGTTCATATGGTGCCGCCAGCCCGGTGAAGCCGACAGGAATGACTTGTTGATTGGCTTCGACAGGTGCGGCTGCGGTGCCCTGTGTATATAGCGTATATGGGTGAGTAGGGCCACGGGGGCCAGTGTATGAGGATGGGCGATTGCCACGGACGCTTCGGTCGGTAGCGTTACTTGCGGTTCGTTGGGGATACATGCCGTATGGATGGACAGGATTCGAGGGACCACGGTATGGAGCCTCCACTCGCAGCGGCGGGACACCATTCCCGCCCGTTTGGTTCGCGTTGGTGGCATTGGAGCCATCGGCACGGATGGCGAGTGAATCGTGAGGCCTAGGGGCCTTGACAACGCTGGAAGGTCGATGATTCCATTTGGAAAATGACGGATTGACGGCTTGGGGCGGCGGCAGCAACGGGCCCGAGGGGAGAGGCGCCGGGCGTCGTACAGATGGCGGAACGGGGCCAGATGGTCGAAAGCCATCGGGGATGGCAGCACTGGCAATTAGGTCATAGTCCTCCTGGGTGATGGAAGATACGGTCGAGGCCGTCGAGGCGCTACTTGATGTCGACGAGGAGCGTTGCCGGCTGCCGCCAGAGGCACGGCGGGAGTTGTCCATGGCAAGCCACAGTGTGCGAAACTTCGTCCAAGATTGTGAGATGCAATCAGCAGGTGGAAAAGCGGCTTCGGTGGTCGGGTAAGAAGGGCGAAAGGCGGACTGCAGCCCTCACCCGAGCGAGGAGGATGGCAGTCACGCTGGCGAAACCCACGAACTCGCTGGCTGGGCGAGTCTGGGCAGAGCCAGGCCGATGAAGAGGAAGAAGTGCAGAACGGGTCGCGGCGGTCGTATATGGCGATGACGGATGAATGAGTGTGGTTGAAAGCAGAGGCCGCGGGCTGCAATGGGGCGATGATGAGGGACGAGATGGCCGAGGAGTCGAAAGACTCTGCGAGATTGCGTGAGGGCCCGGTTATGGTGATCAGGAGTGGTTGGCACGCACGGAACTCGACACGGGGGGATCGAGAGGCTGAGCAGCCAGTAGGTAGCCAACCAAGGCCGCTGAGGAAGACTCAGCGGGCAACCCTGGTGAGAGGGACGGTGACAGGACGGCGAAAGGACGTGTGGGCGGAGCACAGCAACACCAGCGTGGCCTGCCAGCCAACCAAAGAGCGGGGCTCCAGTTGGAAAAAAACACTGGTAAGAGAAAAGGTGTCTCTGGGCTATACGCACAAACCTTGCTACATGCTAGCAACTCTAGGTACCTATACAGTTTGGCTTTGGGGCTTTCTTTGCACGAGAAAGAGGCTTCCGGCTTCCGCTTGGCTGCCACCTAAATAGTACGGATACTAGCGCTCAAATTAGCGGACGTCCCAAGGCCCTAAAACGCCTGCACCAGAGAGCCGGGGCGCTGTGGTTGGTGGTTGGCTGCCCTGAAAGAGGATCCCCCAAGAGCCCAAGTACCCCAAGGAGCGACAGGGGCCACTAGGAAAGTCCACCCACAGGGGCCAGAGGGCACCACAGGCGCAGGTCATGGCCCTGGGCGCTGCCCTGTCATTGGGTTTTGAAAAGAAAAATTGTGCCTCATGTACCAGGCACACCGGAACTCCCACCAAGCGGGGCCTCGGCTGGGTCTTGTTTCCGCCCACACATCACGCCTCTCTTCCTTTCCTCGCACACTTATCTGTGTCTGTCAACCTTCGAGCGTCGCAGCAGCGCGGCCCGCCCAGTGTGCCACACTGCTTGATCTATTCGACGAACCAGTTGGCCAACTGGCTTACCCATCAATGACAATCATGCACAACCTAGTACCGGATGAGAAGGAGCAAAGCTCGCTGCTTTATATTCTGCGCCTGTAGCAAGCCACAATATCAACTCGAAACTTGTTTCGGCAAAGAATCAGCCCTGCGTTGTGACATGCGACCGCGCCGATTTGTTCCATTCTTCCGTCCCGCGATGGATTGCCAGTAGAGCCCCCAGTCGACCAGTAGCCACGGCGCGACATGCATGCCTCGCTGCTACGGTCATGCCCGTTGCTAATAAATGGTCCGCCCCCTGGCCTGTGTTCGAAGAAAGTGCCATTCATTATTTATTAGGCGGGAGGGGCCGGACCAGCTAACATGGTCAACTAGAGTGCTGACTGGGCACCATATCGTCTTTTGCTGACATGCGCCGCATTGTCAGCACCTTGCTCGACGCGCATGCGTACCGCCCCTACCATGTTGCCCATGATAGTGATTCTCGGCATACGAGCATTTGGTGGGTGACTTGTCGAAATAACGGCAAGCTACTGATGCAGAATCTTCTTCACCAGCTTTTATGCGCGAATTGATTACTCTCCTCCCATCCCGTTACCGACTACAGTGCGTGATACTGTGCGCGCACTAGCCTGAAGCGCGTTGCGCGCCACGGTCTCTCACAACGTGCATTCAGAGCAACTATTTATAATGGCCATACCGGTTATGTATAGGACTGTTAATTACTGCAACGGCAAGCAGTGAGCAAACTGGAAAGGATAGCTTCACGCTACAGGTGAACCTTGCCATGGAGATTGCATCGACTGTTGTTTCCATGTAGCGGAAGCGATCGCGCCGCACCCCAGTATCGACGTGAAACTTTGCGAGTTTGTACGGCAGGCTATGGAGTACTATTTTAAGTACTTCGTACTGTAGACAGAAAAGTGTTTATCGCGCCCACTTTACTGCCCTGCCAGTAGGCAGGAGGAAGTTCGTTTCTGAATGGGAGGCCTCGAAACGTGAAAGTATGCAAGCCTATTTAGGCCGCCAGACCCTGGGGTTTCGCGACGGGCCATGAAGCTACTTTGCCACCATCGCTTCTTTCGCTTTCTTTCTCTTTACTTGTAGACTTGCTGTAGATGTTATTTTGAATGCCGTCTAGATGCTGACGTGAATTAATGTTCACATACAAAATAAGAAGTCTAAGAAATCCCTGCCTAGGCCCGGGTTGTATGGGGCTTGTCTTTGTTGTCACCGGCGCTTACACTGTGACAAAGCCAACAATGGTACTTTGCCGAGGCTAAAATGTTGTCTTGTTTTTTGGGCGGCATCGTTCTCAGACAAAAGTCGATTTATTAGCTGCAGCTTATCACAGTCTGTGAAGGAATGTAAAAGGGGTTAGGAAATGGTACGTCACCTCTAATCCCATCTATGAATAGCTGGTTCGTGTTTCAGGTTTTCGGCTTCGGCCCACAGATTACTCCAGAGTCCAACCAAGTATGATGGGACGCGAGTAGTTGGAGCTTACGGTAATAAAAGAGGCAGGCAGGTATGAAAGACCATCATGGCTTATTTATGGTATTTAATTGATGATGACGCCCTTGTTTCTTCAGCAAGCCTCCTTGATCAATCCTTGTCGATTCAATTTCACCTTGCTTGCTGCCTTGCCAACCAACCAACTTGCTTGTCAATTCTGTTGCCAAACTAGAACCAAAAAAGAAAAGGTGGGCCGCAGTCAACACAAGGAACTTGTGAGAGCAAAAAGCAACAGCTCGTTGTCAAAGTCGTCAGCCCTGGATCGACTTTGCTTCAATAGTGTTGCTGAAAACGCCCATCCACGTCCCCGTTCGCTTTCATGCTTCAAGGTACTGGCCGCAGTAACTCATCGACTTTTTATGTGCACATGTAATGTCCCGCCTTGATCCTGCAAAGGAGGCGGCCGGCCGGCCGTCATGGCAAACCGCCCGCCTGTACGAATTAATCCGTACCCGCTCTCCCCTTCTTGGTGGCACAACCGGGCCTGGCCAGTGCAGTGGCCACCATGCAACCCCAAGTGACCCCGTCTAGCCGTCCATAAGTCCCCCATCTCCAGCGCCTGTGCCACCCGGAAAAGGGGAAATAGAACAAGACGAAAAAGAATGCAGCCCTTTTATACCTGCTTATTAGGTAGCTGCCGCCCGGCTTCAGACGCTGAAGAACTCGGGTGATGCGGACCAAGTTTGCGGCCCTCCTCCCTAACTACTTGTTGCCTTGTGTCGCACCACAGCCGTGGCAGATAATATGACAGACGCTGGCGGCACGCCAAGTTACTGCCGTCTTGTGCGTTGCGACCGGTCCAATCACTTGCACTGGTGATTCGGCATCATGCCCCATTCAGCGCGAGCAGCAAGTCTGTTGGGCCTCGAATTGGTCCGTCGGGTTTGGGTGCCCGAGGCCCTCGCAGCGCCAACATGAACCGTGGTTCATGGTTTGCGCAGGAACAGTTTCCTTCCCCGCTCCTCGGCGCGGTGAATCGCTGCTGATGCATCGATGAAAGCGCCACGGCGCGAAACACTGCTTTCTTTTTCTATCTTCAAGCGCAGTTCACCTTGCTGCCTTGTTGGCCAGCCGAGGCGGCCTACTTACTGCTGGGCCGCCTTTCAGCATTTTGCGTCACGCCGCCGTGGTCCGCCTCTTTGTCGTAGGCGCCCGCGTGCCTCTCCAAACGCCGTGTATCATAGGCAGGTAACTGCGGCTTGACGGTGCATCCCAGAACGGCAACTCAATTTTGTATCACTACTACTCTGACGGCATAAATATCATTGCTACATCTCCATATGCCGCCTTGTGTTTAGTTCCTCGTCTTCTTGCGCTTACACATGCATCTTGGTCAACCCCGCGGACAACGACACACAGCACAATCACACCCCAACCAACAAACTACACACACCCTGTCCCAATCTTGCAAACGCTCCGCCGGCGCGCCCTGCTACAATGCCCGTCGATAAATCGGGCGCGCTTATGATTGTGGCCGATGATCAAGACTCGTGGATGCAGGCCTACCAGGCCCTCGGCCGCGGCGGTCGGGTGGTTCGACACAAGAAGCTGCCAAGTAAGCCGAGCAAGAGCTTCCGTTTCTTGGCCTGGAGTGCTGGCATGCCCTCAAAGTCAACATACCTCCGCAAGACGAGCGACGTCCTACCCGAAAACACATGGTACGACGGCACGCACATGCGATACCAGGAAAGCAACCCCCGGTTCCGTTGGCTGGCGCGGGGCCGCCACTCCCGGAGGGACGACGATGACGACGATGACGACTGCTGCGGCAGCATCGCGCACGCGCCCGGCGGAAGCTGCTGCGCCGACTGCGCGAACCACAGCCTCCCCTGGGGCGGCCAGCCAGCGTTGGCACCGTTGGCCGGGTACCCCCATGCACAGTACCTCCAGGCAGGGTACCCCCAGGCAGAGTACGCCCAAGCAGATTACGGCAACCTGCACGGCCAATACATGCCGGCGTCACAGCCCTGTCAGGAGGTGCAGTGGGCGCTGCCGGGCCCGGCGCCGCCGCCGCCGCATGACCGGCGCGGGCGGCGCTTCACGCCGATGGCGTCGCCGGCGCCCAACGACGAAAGCAACAACTGGATCTGGCGGGATGGACCAATTGGCCCCGTGCGCTACAGCAGGCCCTTATCGATGC
>JAPERH010000491.1:0-93650 GCA_030411535.1 Beauveria australis
GCGCGCGCGCCCACGGCGACCGAGGTGAGCGGCGCGCCCATGCCCGGCCCTTGCGTGAAGCACACGCACGAGAGCTGCGCGCCGGGGTCGGTGATGCCGGCGGCGAGGAGGGCCCGTCGCGCGAGGGACACGAAGACGCGGCGGTGGTGCGCGGCCGTGTCCTTGGGGAGGAAGCCCGCGCCGGGCGGCGCGTTGAAGGTGTCGCGCAGGTTGGACAGGATGGTGGTCGAGGTGGGCGTGTGCTGAATGACGCCGATGCCGAGCTTGTTGGCCGAGCCCTCGCAGCCGAGGGCGATCCAGGAGGGCTTGGACATGTCCATGGTGAGGGGATGTGGTGGATGCGTATGAGGTGGAAGCAGTCGGGAAGAAGACCTATGGAGGGGTTATGTAGTCATCGGATTCGGCGATTTGTACAAGTCTTTCACCATTTGGAGTGATCAAAGTTTGTATGTTTCTAGCTTGTGTAATAAATATACTTTGCAGATTGTTTCTGTGAGTGTCGTAGTGATATTATATAAAGTTGGTCATCATGAACAAAAGGTAGTATGGAATTACTTTGACGACATGTCGTCTGGTCATCCATGGCGGGGCACCAGCGATGGCCGACCCAAGGAAAATATTCACCACCAAGAAAAACCCCGGAGCTTATCTAATCGCAAACAGTGACTCGCCAAAATAAATCCAAAAATCACAAAAGATGCTGGCTGGCTGGGCTCGATCCCACCGGCCCACTAACAGATTTCCTGCAAGAATCGTACGCTCGCTTGCTAACGCACCACGGAGCCCCACACTTGGCCCGTCTCGTCCATTCCCTCACACCACTACTCTGTGCGATTGTTACCTCCAGGCAGCTCGCCTCTCTACACAAAACCACACTCGGGCAAATTTTCTTCCTATGACTGCCCTTGATCGCTCCTGCTCCTTGTTTCATCGAGACTCTGTCAGCATGTCAGGTGCAAATTTGCTACAACGCTAGGCTTCGTTCTTGCAAGCAGCTCGGGCATCTTCTGCAACGCATCGATACCGTCCTCGGTCAGCTGAGCCTTGTTTGTAAGGGCAACACTCCCCGCCAAAGGATTATCTTCTCGGCTTGCCTCTTGCAAGACTATTCTCTTCATGTTCTTACAGACTTCATTCTTCCGCCGGCCCGACCAATATCATACAGGGCAACCGTCATGCATGCATAAACGCCACGTGCAACCACTCGGCAGCCTTCATCACTCTCACCGCGGTTGCTCGCTGTGCCGACGAACCTATATTCGACCAGACGCCTGAGTTCATGAGAGAGACAGTCACTGTTCGAAAGGAGACGGTCAATTCTGGTTCCACCAGTCTTTCTATTCTTTTATGAATTTTGTGCCGGGGCGGCATCTTCGTCTAAAAACTCCAAAACACACGAGGCCAACTCCCAACTCCCAACTCCGCGCAAACAAAGGAGCCAATCCCAGGCTTTATATACTGATACATCGAACAACCAGTCGGCTCGGTGATTCTCCGAGATATCGAAGAAGAGACACGCTATATACAAACCTTCCTATCCTACAAGTGCGCTGCCTGCCTCTAGGAGGCAGCCTGCGCTTGTTGTTGCGCCGGTGGCGGCGCCGGCAGCGTTCTGTTGGCCGCATTGGGCACGGCTTCTGGCGGCACTCCTGGTCTACCGCGGAAGAGGTATGAACTAAGCGGTATAGTGGCGCGAAACTTCAACGCCCTCGTGTCGAATGGATCCACATCATATACCGGCGGCTCAACGTCTTCTTCATCGTCAGAGTCGTACTTCCAACGGTCAGAGTATCCCTGCGAATCGATTCTGGGCGGCGTAGCCATGCCTCGTCGGTCTATCCACAGGCGGCTCAGACGACCAATTCTGCGACGGAAAGCAGGCTGATTGGTCTGCAACGGCTCGGTCGCAACACCGCCCGCTTTGAACTGAAAGACGGCGCCAGCGTGCGGCTTATCCGGCTGCATTGGCGCAGGACCCTCTTCGTCCACTTCCATCGAGTCCGACGATACAGAGGCGGGCGGCGTCATCAAGTATTGCGTCTTTGCTGGGCGGAACTTGAGCTCCAAGCCCTGTTCGTGTACCGGCGACAACGGATCTACAGTAAGATCAATGTGGTTATTGTTCCATCTGCGATGGTTCTGAACCTTGGTCTCGATCTCATTACGAAGCTCCTTGTCCTTCTCAGCAAGCTGATCAGCAAGCTGGACAAGGTCCGCTTCCATTTGGCGACCATCAGGTCGGACTGGAGTGCGGACATGTGCGCCAGCAGCCCGTGCAGCAGCCGCCGTATCGACAGGCTTTCGTTTTTGTGGCTATTTGAAAATTAGTCGCAGGCTATCGACGTTGGGGAAACAAATGCACATACCTTTTGATTGACGAGATCCTCGTCTTCGCCTTTGATTCCGAGCCTGAGCTTAATGTGTTTAAGCCTCGCACGCTCCTCGAAGACTGCACGTTCCATGTGCAAAAGTTCACGCTTCATCATTTCGCGCTCATACGAGATGAGTACCAGCTGGCGGCCATCTTCCAACTCGCGACGCAGGCGCTTGAGGGTCTCAACAATCTTATTGTCGCGACCCCGCGTCTTCCTGGTCTGTCGGGCTTCACGACGTCGGAAGCAGACATATGGATCGGTGTCATCTGTCTCTTGATGCGTCTCGAACTTGAGCATGGGATGCAGTGGCTTGTTACCAGCCTCTTGGCGCCTCGCCTTCCAGTACTCATAAATAGCTTTGGCATGCTGCAGCAGGTGCTGCGATCCAATTTGGTTGAGTCCGGGCACCATCATGTCGTAGGCCACGACGGTGTTATCAACGGAAGCGAAGGGAGTTTGCTCGGCAGCCGTGTCTTCGAAGACCTCCATGATGAGCTCAAAGTCATCCTCAGACAGGGCACCGGTCGACCCAGACTTGGTGTTATAGGTCTTGAGGAACTCATTGTCTTCGGTACTCATGTCATATTGGCAGTTGATGCATTCTTCGACAGTCTGAGAGAAGCGAATATATGTGGATGGCCTGTGAAAGGGGACTGGGTAAAGCTGCTCATAATTTACCTCGCTCTCCTGGGGAGGCGGGACAGGAATTTCCTGGTCATTACTTGTGCCGGCATCTTTGAGGATGGATTGCAAATGATATTCCTAAATAGATCCGGCCGTGTCAGCGCCGGTTTGGGGCATGGTAGATGCGCGGAGGTGTAAAAGTGGCAGGGGTTGTTGGTTTGCGAGCCGGTCACGTGGCAAACCTCGTGATATCAGGCATCAGATAGGGGGCGTTGGACCAACCTTTTCCTCAGCGTGCTCGACACCGGTTGCGATTTGGGATTCTGTGGTGATGGTCTCATACTCTGTAGCATCGATCTGATCCTCCCTGAGCACAGGGAGGGCAGTCTTGACGCTGAGCTTCTTGACGCGAACCTTGCGTGAGGACATGATGCAGGGGTGGTGAGAGACGGCAGTTTGCCCGCGGAAAATCCGCAAAAAAAATCACTCAAGTCATAAATCAGAGTCTGAAAAGGGGGCTCTTGATATTTGACAGATGAAAAAGGTGCTGTGGTGGCACACTTTTGATGCGCAAAGTCTCGCAGCGGATGAGGTGACGTTGGGATTGTTTTGCCGCGCGAAGAATTTTCACTGGGTGCACGAGGGTGATGTTGTTGACTTTGCTCTGATATGCAATGTCACTCTTCTGCCACTTTGGCGGGCAGAGGTACAAGCCGCGTGCATGTGCCATCCACTTTCCCCCTCTTTCGACGCCCCTGAGAGCGCTGGAGACTACGCCGAAAGCAGCTACGGCGGCCACTGCAACCACTGTACGGGAGCAAAGTACCATGAACGCCTTCATTAACTGCCTTGGTACTTCTGCACGTTACAATGAGCCTGCGCACGTAAAACTGCATTGGGCTTCTGCTTAGTAACCGTCTCAGAGCAACGACAATCAGATCTCGTAGTAGCATAAGATTGACCACGTGAAGAATACCTGAGTTTATGAAAGTTTTAGACGTTTGAACTTTGCCGCCACAATTGGTTTTCTACTTCTCTGCCATACACTTTTATTGCTGCCGTGTGACCGTAAGGGTGATTGCAAAGAGCACAACTGACATGCCATGTACGTTACGCAGCATTGACTTACACCTGATTCAGAATACGAGCTTCAGCAGGAACAACCAGCGTACAAACTTTGACCACTGGAATTAAGCCCTCTATAATACTCGTCCGATGAAAGTCACACACATTGGCAACTTGAAAGTATCAAAACCGCCAAACGCTCACTACAGAGCTTGAAGCAAAATCGAGAAGCAGGTATAGGGTAGCCAAATTTCGTCATGATCTTTAGCCCGTGATCCACACCCAAGCCTCTCCATAGGTAGTCAGGCACACCACCAGACACACGACATCTACATCTCCACGACTGCGACGAGTGAACTGGACATCCATCCACCAGCCCTCGGGATAGCCTAGACGAAGAACTCCTACGATTGGATCTTGGAACATCGAATTTCCAAGACACTGCGATTCGCCCGCCACCCCTCACACACCGCCCCGCGCAAGCCCTGTCGCTCGCTCTCCGCCATGGGCAACACCACCAGCGCCGTCCTGGACAACATTGTCCAAGGGTCCAACTGTTTGTACCCCCACGACTGGTAAACAGGATCGGAACATGGCGGAACTAACGACGTTACAGTCGACAGAGAGGAAGTCGATCGCCTACGGAAGCGCTTCATGAAGCTGGACAAGGTACCTTGTTTCCCACACACGTCGTCGGCGCGCCGTACTGACACTGTTTAAACAGGACAACTCGGGCACAATCGAACGCGATGAATTCCTCAGCCTGCCGCAAATCTCATCAAACCCTCTCGCGACACGGTGAGCACCCTCCCTGCAGGCACCACGGCCTTGACTGTCCACACCCCAGACCTGCCTGCGATGCTGACGCGCGCATGTCCCTAGCATGATTGCCATTTTCGACGAAGACGGTGGCGGCGACGTTGATTTCCAAGAATTCGTGTCCGGCCTGAGTGCGTTCAGCAGCAAAGGCAACAAGGAGCAAAAGCTGCGCTTCGCCTTCAAGGTCTACGACATTGACCGCGACGGCTACATCAGCAACGGCGAGCTCTTCATCGTTCTCAAGATGATGGTCGGCAACAACCTTAAGGATCAGCAGCTGCAGCAGATTGTTGACAAGACCATCATGGAGGCCGACCTGGACGGCGACGGCAAGATAAGCTTTGAGGAGTTTACCAAGATGGTGGAAAATACCGACGTGAGCATGAGCATGACGTTAGGTGAGTTTGCTTTGCTTTTTTTTGTCGCTGAACCTTTTTTTTGGTTCATGGCCGTGACGCCAATACGACAATGCACTCTTGTGTGGCAGCCGAGGGATAATTGTGCAAAATTGTCGCGACTTTCCAACCGTCGATAAGCAGCTCGGCTACATTACGACAGTCTGGCCATGTGATTCGTAAATTAAAGGATCAAGCTAACATGACCGGGGGTAGACCAATTTTGAGGGACTGGGTGCAACATCCAAAACGAAACATTACACGCTAAACTGCAGTCGCTGGGAGACTGCCAGACGAACTCTAAAAATACGACATGGCATCATGATATAATGATTATCGAACAATATCTATACATTTATTGACTCAAACCGTCCGTTACCGTCGAGCATTGTCATTGCACATGCCAATAACAAAGTAATCGACAGCGCCGCTTCGAGGCATAACGACTACCTGGCCAAAGTTTGGTCGTGCATTGTAAAGCGAACCAAGGGGAAATCAGCCGACTATCTTGTCAGCCTTGTTCCATCATATCAGCGATGACCGCACCGCATGAACCAGGCTTACTGGTATACGTAGCTTGTACCCCGTTGCGCCCAAGCACGGCCCTTTTTTCCTTGTTCCCTGCCCTCGTGTGAATGAACCCCTGTTATTTCCGAGGTTCAGATAATACCGTAGAAGCCAGCGCCTTCTGATAGGTACTGGTACACATGTCTTGCTCGTTTCGGCGAGGCTACCGGGCCACACGCGAGGCGTTTTCCGCGTCTTGGCTATGCAAATCGTGCAACATTTGAACCAATAAGTCCATCTAGTGCCAATAAAACGAAACAATGTCAAGGGAAACATGAACCTAAATAGATCTGCCATGTTTTTTGGCGGGGACCGGCGACTGCGGCGCGCGCGGCGCACAGATTCCTTGCCTGGTGACCTCATCAAACGAATCCATCCAGAGGCGAACGTGATCCGGGGATCCCCTTTCCATTTCTCGCCCGTTTTGAAACATTTGCTTCCATAATCATCACTTGCAAATATGCAGTACCCAAATCGCATCTAAAGCCTCGGCTGGTTTTGGCCCTTTTTAGAGTTTGGCGTTGCAGAGCTAAAACGACGTTATTTCAGCTTGTCCAGGTTGAAGATCTATCCTGCTGGCCGGTTTTCCTTGTCACTCCCTTTTCTTTATACACACGCCCTCAACGGTTTTTTTTTTCTTTTACTATTTGCATCGTTCGGCGCGGCCGGGTAAGGCGATGTATCGAGATTGGAGAGAAAAAAAAACATTCGTCATGAAGGGATTTTTTTTGTTGGGGGGAAAAACAGCTAGGCGGGCTGATGCTCGTATTACTCTCGGGCCAACAGGGACGACCGGAGGCCGACTTGATGACGTTTCGGATAGCATGGATACTCTACGTTGAACGTTTAAAGGCAGCTTTTGCAAAGCTGAGTGATGTGCCTGATGCTGCTGTCGAGTCTGGTCATAGAGGGCGCTTGGTCTTGAAAGATGTTGGCTTTGTAAAATCTAAAAATGCGCGCCACATACAAGTCTAATGCTCATTAAAGTGCTTGAAACATGAATACTTTTTACTGCTTCTCCCGTCGTCTTCTTCCTTCATCATGTACACGTTATCCTTTATTCTTGGCTTCGTTTCGGCGACGAGCTTCCTCTTCCCTCTCCTCGAAAAGCGTTAGGCAGTCCTCGAGCACTAACAGTTAGCCTGTTAGTAAAGTAGCCTAGCATAACGACACAATGCTTTTCTGTCCGCAAAGTCGCTGCGGATTGTACTTACACGTCTCGATTTCATCCTCCCAGACACCAAATTGGTAGTCTACTAGGCCATGCCGCTCGATGCCATCGCAGAGGCGAACCAGCTCGTCACCCATCCTCTTGACTGTCCGTATGGACAGAGGTTGTAGCACTATCATGCTGGGATCAGCCCGCGTCATGTACTGTTTTTGCTTGAAAACGAGTGCGAGCCACGCGTGGTTGAAATCTTGCCATAGCTTTAGGCGGTCCTTGTGAAGGTCTTCGTCGTCTTCGGTGAGGCCTGCAAGATGTCGAATGTTAGTCGCTTGGCCCAAGTCAACAGCTTGATGAGAGAGAGGGCCCAAGAGAAGGACAGTGACCCTAACAAGAATACAAAGACAACATCAAACGGGAAACATGACGAAAAAATACAGACCTAGTTCTTCCACTCTCGACAAGAGCCAAAAAGACACGCTCAATAGCCCCTCAGCCGCCTTTTCTAGATTACCATTCTTGATATCCTGAAAGAGGTTGGCCAGTCGCCGCTGGTATTCTTGCCACTTTTCCACAAACTCGGCAGTCCTATCCGGACCGGAAGTCTCGGCCATTGCGGCTGAACTGCTGCCACCTAGATCGGCGAGGTGATAGAAACTTTCCACCCCCGTGAGGGCGCTGGTACCGCTGACGCTGCCGCCGCTGCTTTCTGCTCCTGCTCCTCCGGCGTAGTGATATGGAGCGGGAATATCCTGGTAATATGCTGTTGTCGATGCGCTGTTGGCAGCATGCTCTAGCGACGTCGTTCCGGGAGAAACCCCTGCCTCTCCAAAATATGACGGATTTACGACTGACTGGTCGGGTAGCAGTGGCGTGGATGACATGGGGTTATTTCTAGACGATAGGGAGGGGGTATATTGCGGTGTAGTGTAAATCGAAGTTTGCGCGTTCGTTTGCGGTACACTGTACATCATCATGCTTGCGTTGTAGCTGCCAAACCCGGCTGTTTGCTGTTGCTGTTGCTGTCGCGCGGCTGCGTCAGTACCGCCAGGAGTATAGCCGGCCCCGTAAGGCATCTGTGTTGCCGTTAAATTTGTTGAACCAGAAAACGTCGACATTGGATCCGAGTAATATTCGCCGTCAGCGCCGGCACTACTTTCGAGTGTACGCGCCGAGGAAGATAACCCGAGTTGTTGTTGCTGCCCATGGCGGTATCGTTCTGCCGAGGCGTCGGAGAGCAACTCATGTTGCGAGGCAGAGGATCCAAGTGACGCATATCTCGTCCCCTGGGAATCGCTCAAGGTGTTTTGACTAAACCGTCGACCCTGACTGTGCTCGTCCATATCCCCGGCAAATTCTCCACACAAAGCCTCGAGAGGTTGGGCTTCGCGATTAGCCGGGGACAGGGAAGCAGGCGAAGGGTAAAAGTGTGCCAATATGACGGTGGCGTACGACCTAGAGGAATGCTCTGCAAAGACCCCTCGGACTTGGCACCGTCAAAGAGCTCTTCGAGGACACTGTCGTCGGACCAGGGCTTTTCAAGTAACGGTGGACGCACAATCATACGCAAACCGGAAATTCGGAAATCAGTAACCGAGAGTTGCTGAGGAAGACCGGAGCTTAACTTGGAAGAGAATGGCAACGTAAGCGCGTAAGAGTTGATGCCATTCAAGGGTCGTGAGGTGTGTTGAAGTACCCGATTATGCCCAAGTCACAATGCGAAACCTTGACTAGCAGCTTTTGGCAATGTTGGTCTTGGATAGCTAGGGAACCTCGTGTATGTGATGGACGCGATTGGCAGAGAATGAAGCCACAGATCGAGTAGTTCATGATTGGCAGGGCCACACAACCGACAGGCAAAGACGGAACGCTCCACTTGGGCCTGCTCTGACGACTGTCGAGCTAACCGTCTATCAGCGATGCTGAGACAGAAATAAGATTCAAAAAAGGGCAACCGTTGTCGGTCTGCGCTTGGCAGAATGAGACGCCACCAACAAAGCTCTTTGCAAAGCGCCACTGGGTCGATAGTTGCCCACCTTTCCGGTCCCGAAGAGCCCAGGGGGGCGGACGGATGCAGAGAGGAACCTAGCCCGACGGAGCAACCAAATTGTCGACGAGCCAAAGGCCTGGAGACCCGCCAATGTCGATGAGCTGAGGCTAACAAGTGGATTTGCCAGGAAGAGGGGTTATACAAAGAAGGGCCAGGGAAAATGAAGAAGGAGGGGAGATGGAGAGGAGGGCAGCAGAATATATGTGGCAGGGGCTAGATCTCGTGCTGAGAGCAAGTGGAAGGTGAGCTGTCCACGACCCAATGAGTGCTTGGATAAGACCCCTCTGTGGAGGAGACGGGAGAGGCCGTCTTATATCATGAAATGCAGAGAGTCCCTGTCTCTCCCCATGGAACGACAGCAGAGGCAGACCTGGGGTATTTCGACAAACCGTTCGCCTGGGGAATGTTGCGGAAGCTACTCCGTACACACGAACATATACATGCTAAACCAGATGAGTGTACGGATACAACTTAGTGGACACGCAAGAGGGTTACCCGCTGCGTCACGTTTCTGAAGGGAAAATTTTGGGCGTCAATCATGAGCAAGGCGACAAGTGAGCCACACCATCTAGGATGAGCCTGGTACGTCGCCGGGGGAGGGGCGTGTCCGTAGCAGGGCCGGTAGCCGCGGGAGAGAGCTGGCATGAGCGAGCCATTGTCGGGTCTAAGTCTCGGCTGAGCATGGCTGACTTGGTTTGCATGACCCAAAAACCAGGCATTGCGAACCCGCTATGCGCATCGCGATGATGGCTCGGGCTGCAAGTAGAGTCGGCTTCAACAGCAGTCAAGCCTGGAAGAGACTGTCTCCAAGAAGGACAGGGGGCTTGAAAGCCCTGGCTTTTAGACACTTGAAAGGACCAAAGAAAAGACTGTTACTGCTAACATGGGTAAGGGTTTGGGAAAGGCTTTGTGGAGGTTGGCGGAACCCAGAGCGTTAATGCGCGACTTGTCAACGACGGTGGCCGTGGCTGACACCCACTCGAGTCATTGTAGATGAATTGAGTCGCTGCCAGAGATGTCGACTTTGAGTGGCTAGATAAAAGTCAAAGAGAGAGAGACAGAGAGAGAGAGAAAATGACTGAATCAGAATCAGGGCAGCAAAGACCAGCCACTATAGAGAGTGGATTCATCCCAACAATGGCGAGCAGGCTGCTGATGACAGCAAAACGCTTGTTCACCTATGGACAAATGTGTAAGTGCAGCTGAAGACCGTTGACAGTTTTCCTGTTTTGACAAAGAGACTTGCAGCTAGTGGCTGAGACTTGCATTGAGCTAGACCGATGTAGGTGAGCATGAGCTTGCCAGGGACGTTGGGCGTGCTTGACTCGGGGTAGTTTTCATCTGGACCAAGTAGCAATGCAGAGGATTCAAGGTGAATTATGACGGGAAAAGGGCAGGAACGAGGCTTGTTTCATAAGGATGGCCGAGCAGCGCAGTGTTTTGGCACAAGAGGCGAGCATGACGAGGTACAAGATCCGGCCGAGAGTTGCGTCTTGACCGGGCCGTGAGCTGCATGCATGCACGGGCGATCCGGCGCCCCTCCAAGTACCCCTAAAGTTGACAAATTCGAGGCACTGAGTGCCATCAAAGCCGAGCGGCCGGCAGCGGACGAGCAAAAACATCACGCGTCCGTGGCTTGGCCTGCTGCAAGAGGTCATGATTGACAGGGTACTCCGTAGTGCCAGGGCAAAGGTGAGTGATGGCCGGTGTACGGATTAGCTGAGCGGGATACTACCTGCGTGCCTGCGAAGCAGCGACAAAGCCCACAAGCACCCACAGGATGGACGCGAGGATAAACCTTGTCTCGAATTATGAGAGGTGCTGCACACAGGACGGAGTTTAGTCGGCTGGGCCTGGGAGCGAAGACCGCGCCAATGACGCCTCCCAATAATAAGGGGATAAACTTTGAGGAACCGGGTGTACTCCTCCCCCCGCTTGTTGTAAGCCGAAGACTGGGCGCCACCGAGCTATCTAATGGACAGGCCTGCTCATTTCCTGAAGAAATCGGCGTGGAACAAGAGTGCAGCGGATCCATCCCCGGGTGTCCCAACCATTGATTGGGACATGATTGCTGTTGGCTTGTCACGATGCTGTCGGTCGCCAAAGAGGCTGCGAGAGCCCGGCACACCAAGGCTCAGGCTGGGAACGGGGAGTCGCAGAACTAGCTAACATACGACGTTGCGGCAACCAGGCCCAGAATGCCATCCGGCGACTCCTTGACATGACACAACGTGCGATTGGCTTGGCATCAGAAGCTGAAAGGCCAGACGTGAATTCTTTTGTGGTAGCGAGGGCTGTAGAATGAGCCGGGCCATGCGCTTGTTTGACCGACGGACGAAGCGAGAAGAGAATTGGAATAGAAAAGACGAAAGCCGTGGTGCAAAAAGATGGACGCCGCAGCTAGTATGTGGAGGCGGGTTTGTTGCAGTCGTTGACAAGACACGCAAAAGGAGAAGAGGAAGCCCGGAGAAGGGCCCCGGGCGGGCCAAGCCAAGGAGCCCCTCATCATCCTCGAAGAAGGAGCCCCGCTGTCCTGACAATGGAGGGACCCATTAGTTTCCTAACCAGGCAAGGCCACGCCATTGCCAGTGCCCAGGTACGGAGCACATGCAGCCATGGCCAGGTTACGTGTAGCCACGAGGTACATGGTTAGACACTGGCGAGATTTTTATTTAGCGCGCAAGTATCCGTAATCCGTACTCCGTAAAACAGCGTAAAACAGGTTACTTTAGTTAGCAGCTTTTTTTTCTTCCAGTGGAGCGAGCTAGTTGGGTGGCACGGTGGATCATTCGCCTGTCAACTCAGACTGTCCTCAACAGCTTGGTTTGGAATTTGGGTCAATCAGGACAACTTGACAGTTTGACAGTCAACTGCGCCTTTATACAGTGGAGATCAATCAATATCAAGCAGACACCTACACAACAACTGGCCACTCAGTTTTATGCATGACATTCTTCATGCCTGGAATTACTTGCAGGCACACTCAAGCACTGTAACTCGCCCCAAACGTCTGCCAGCTGCTAAGGTAGGTAGTTATTGCCAACCATAACACGCCAATGCCTGTCAATTCGCCTGCTGCCCAATCAATGCTGGATTCCCCACCAGACCCCGTGGCCCCGTGCGTCTGCTTCATCAGTCTCGCAGCCCATTTTTCGCCAGGCTACCACCAAACTTCATTCTTTCAGCCTATCACAAGGCACCACCCTCAAAGCGTGCCGCATCACATTCTTTACAATGCTCAGACCGAGAATAGCCTTTTGTCATCTACCCTGCCCTTTTCTTGAAACCGTTCCTTGCAGCTTCAATCAGCCTCGAGTCAACTATAGCTCGAGATACAGCCCGGCCAAGTCCGTTTGCCTACAACACTACACCATGGGCGTGGCATGCAACACTCTCTCCGCCCAGCTTTTAGTGGTTTATGCGCTCAAAAGCATATTCTACGGAACGCACTAGAACATTCGCATTGACACCGCTGGAATTCAATGCCGGTCCCTGACATGACAGACTGTTGGAGCACTACACCGCGTGCAAATGTTGATCTTGATTTTGGCGCCACCAGCAAATTACCACGGACCTCTCCGGCTCTTCTATAGGCTATACCATTGAGTCGGGAAACAAGAGCAGACCGGCTCTGACAAGATCCGAAGAGTGCCAGTTAGTGTGCACAAGGCTGCCTCATACTACCCTTTACGGAGGACGGAAGCTCTGTCTGGTCGAATCGACATGACGTACCACCCATCAACACAGGGCAGATCCCGTGGCGGTGGCACCAGCAGCTCGTAACCGCCGGCAATATCCCTCATCAAGCAACGGTCTCGTTCGCAATTGGGCTCTAGATGGAAACACAAACCCGTTTACAAGCGAGCCCATCGAACGACCATTAAATGCCCAGTCGCCTGCATGACAAAAACAAGACGGCAGCTTCGCATAAAATTATGCCTCATCCTGCGGAAGAGTCTTTAAGCATAAACTCGCATATTAATGCGCTGCAACGCAAAACTAGTGCATTGGGCAATCGACCGGACACACACCTCCCGAATCACATCATAGAAGCATAAAAGCCTCCCCGCGACATTCGTCTCAATTCGAGCCTCAACTAGTAGTAGAGGCCGCGGCGAGGCCGAGGGCTGAAAGCCATCAGAAGCGGAAAGGCAAAAGCGCTTTCCGCCAACCCGAAACATCTCAATAAAGGCAAAAACTGCTCCTCCACCTCTTGCGCCGCTCCCCAAGGCCCGAAACTGCGAGCGCTCTGGTAATTTGTTGAGTTTGTTGAGCCCGCAACGTTGCCAGACTGCCCTTCGTTTACCTTGCCTCGTGATTCTGACGACTCTCCTTTATTAGCATCTTTACAAAATTGGAAAAAGGTGAGAGGATCTGGGATGTGCGTCGATCTCATGCACTGCTTCGGAGTTACCAAGTTATATCCACAACCTGCCTGCACTTGGCGCTGGAAGAATACACGCTGTAGGATGGCCAACGAATATTGTTGGAACGAATTTCGAGGAATTCACCATGCTGGTCCGCTAGTCTACTAACTACCTAGTCACCTCGTCAACAATTAAGAGCGGTACCCTGGTGGCGCTTGCAAATTAGTTGCCTGCTACCCCTGCAACTTACCAACTGCCGCGTTTTATCGAATTTCGAGAGTTCAATTGCTGCAGAAGGCTTGGAAAATTTGTTTTTATCAGTATTAGCCTCTTTGCTTTGCCCACCAGGTGCTGCAAAGCTTGGCCGATGACTACCTGTTTATCCCTGCCAACCTCCACACAACACATCCTTGGGATGTGCTTGTCCAACTCTCCGCGCAATCCGCAGACCGCAAGCCCTTGGACGCCATGGTAAAGTCTATGCAATAAGTCTCATCGAAGAGACGAGGCATGCTGACAATGCCCCCAACGAGAGATGAGTTTGCCGGACGATGCCTCGGTCAAGGAGGCAGAGTGTGGCACGGTTTCCAGCAACTGGTGCCTACGACTCAGACTGACAAGGAAACTGTTTAATCACGACACACATTGTGCAGCGATACTGAAAAAAAAAAAGCTGGTCCAGAGACCTTTCAGGCTGTGTTAACTGGAGGCCTCGCGGCCGAGAGCCTGCTCGGCTGCAAATCCCATATTCAATTTATTTGATGATTATAAGTAGACCGAATTGCGGCGAAGCGTGATACTAATCGCCGTGTTGATACACAGTACCATGCTGCTTATACCTGTCCTGTCAGGCTGTCTTGCCATTTTACCGCGACGCTAATCAGAGCGCTGGAGTTATGAAACAGCGCGTCGATTCTTGGGGCTGCGGACAGGCAGACACTGTTCCCGTTGGCGAGCCAGTCATAGGCTCGAGAATGAGCAGCATCGCCATCGTCAGTGGTTCTGCGCTTGCGACAGCCCTTTTAGGCGAGTAGGGTGCTTTGGGGATCTTGGAGATGATACATGGACTCAGCATCATAGGCATGGTTCAGGTTGAGTAGATCCGTGCATAAAGGCCTTGTCATGTTATCATTGTTATGTTGCCCGTCATGGTGATGCCTAGATAGGACGGCAATGGCTTAGACGAAGCAGTCAAGATCAACTTCAAGCTACGATACCGACCAAGTTTATCTCCGCACCATTCTCGATCGGTCCACGAACAGGATTATGAGTGATCAGTGCTTTGACTCTCGAATCATGGCGACGCTCGCAGTCTAAACCAGTAACTCATACGTTTTCACCAAACCGTTTTCAAATCGGATGCGCTGATCTGCGCCAGGGGTGATGTGCTGCTCTCCGCCACTAACAGGCTTCAGCCATGAGGGAGACAGGCCTCGGAGCGAGCTGAGATGCCAGTTTTAGCACTGAATGCGAAGAAAAGAATGGTTTATATAACGCAGATTGTTGGGAGTTGACGACATGTGTCGGGCAGACATGATGCCTGTCTCTGCGTACGCCGTTCAAGACAGTGTTTCTCACTGTGCCACATTTATGTGAACCCTCCCCTGCAAGTACATCGCGATAGCCTTTTTCGTCTTTAGTCGGCGTCCAGGTGGATAGACGGATGAGACGTATCCCTTTGCGGGGTTCAGCCCCAGCCACTGAATAGTATCAGCGTGTTGGCATGCATTATTACGCTTGTCCGCGAGAGTGTTTTCAGCTTTCTCCATTTCTCAGACGAACACACTTGGACGAGACTCCATCAACAAGACAAGGACCTTCCTTTTGTCGCTTGGCACGCATGCGGGTAAACGGGTATGGGAAGCAGGCTAGCAGCGCGATGGTGAGAAACAAGGAAGTTTTATTGGGATGAGAAAACAACACCTAGCCTCTCTTATCGCGGCAGGCTTCCCACCGTCGTCAGCTAAACGTGAGCTGCATCGGTCGCGACGCAGATCCTTTGCACCGTATTGGCACGAGGCTTGGGAAGCTCTGATTGTTACCTTGTAAACCGGCATCATCTAATGGAGTGAATGGGAAGAATGGGGAGGGAACGTCTCAAGACTATCGAGGGAAAAGAAAAAAAAGGTCGCTTTCTCTGTTTATAACTACACAGGATGGAATGCATGCAGCAGAATGATAATGTACATCGGTGGTCGAGGTGACGAGAACAGGGAACTCCGGTAGCATCGTAATGTCCGGACGCCCGCTCGATGCAGCAAGTTATAATACCGACTCTCTTTCTGGGAGCCGGACGCACCGTTGGGACTTTGCCGCTTGATTCTGTTTTTGCTTCTTCTATCGCTTGACCCAGGTAGGGCTCTTGCGAGCCTTGACGTGGCCGTGCAGCTTTCTCTCCACCTTTCTGGGATCCCGCGTGATGCAGCCGGCTGCAGTCGAAAGACGAAAAAATGACAGGTTAGCAAATGATGCGTCTCTTGTGTACGTGGCAGAAATCCAGAAGTGCATAGCTTACCTTTACGCAGAGCAGGCTTCAGAGCCGGTTCGTGGGCCAAGAGGCCCTTTGCGATGGCCATGGTCATGGCCTCGGCCTGACCCGTGGTGCCGCCTCCCTCCACCAGGGCCCAGATGTTGTACTTGTCGAGGCGGCCGGTGGCCAGGAGGGCCCAGAGAGCGCTCTCGCGGTCGTGCACGCGGCCAAACGCATCGTTGATCGTCTTGCCGTTGACGAGGACTTCGCCGGTGCCCTCGACGACAAAGGCGCGGGCCGTCGACGTCTTCCTGCGGCCGACGCCGATGGCGCGGCCGAAGCGGTCGACCTTTAGCGGGCGGGCGACGTTGAGCAGCGCGTTGATGGGCTTGGCGAAGCGCGCAACGGCAGTCGCCACCTCGCTCGGCGCCAGCGACGGCTCGATGCTGTGCAGCCGCCGCACCACGCGCAGCACCTGCGAAAAGTGCGACGCCTTGATCGGCTCCCCGAGCTCGCGCCGCACCGCCTCCAGCTTCAGCCACGGCATCGGCGCCGCCTCGGACGGCGCCACCGTCGGGAGGTGATTGTGGCGGGCGAGCAGCCGCGACAGCTGAATGTGCAAGTCGTTGAAGCGAGGCGTCCGCGAAAAGTACGATGGCGTCGAGGGCACTGCGCGGGCGTGCACTACGCCCACGTGCGGGATCCGGATCGCCTCGAGCTGCTCTTTGAGGGCGTTGCTGTTGCTGTCACCACCGCCAAAGCTCGAGGACGGGTCGTTGCTGCCCCGTGGCGTCGTCGTCGTCGTCGAGGTGGTCGTCGCGAGGGTCCGAATGGCTAGAGGTGTCGAGGGGACAGCTCGCTTCGCGGCCGTGGGCAGCCATTGCGAGACGAGAGTGAGCCTGTTGCACCGCAGTCGGTGCAGGCTCGCATTGAGACAGGCCATTGTCGCAGTCAATTCTTGCGTCTTGTCGATCCGAGTCGCCGGTGCGCTCTCTTTCGATGGACCTTTGTTCACCTGAGGCTCGGAGTCGGACGTTGCTTCAAAAACCCTGTGTCGCTGGCCCAGCTTAGGCGCCACATCACGTGAAGATTAGATACCGTTACAGCGCCCAAAAGCCACTCATCAGCCACCGTTGCTGTAGGAGCCACTGGACGCGGGGCTCAAATTATCCCACCATAAAAAAATTTCCTCGACCTCTGCGGCTTCCTGCGCAGCTTTCTCTCCTCTCTATACCATCTGACATCTCAATCTCATCACTAGTCATTGATACACTGTCAAAATGGCTTTCGGAACTCTCTTTGCCAGCGAGGTGAGATTACCTCCTGGATTGCAGTCTTTTTTCTTTGCTTGTTTGCACCAAAGATGAGTCGCTGACAGCTCTCCTCCCTTCAGGGCAACCCCCGCTCCATTGCCATCAAGGCTGTCGCCAAGGCCAACGGCCTCGACGTCAAGATCGTCACCGTCGACCTGAGCGCTCCTCGCACTCCCGAGCACCTGGCTGGCAGCCCTATTGGCCGCGTTCCCGCTTTCGTCGGCGAGGACGGCTTCACTCTCCACGAGGCTGTTGCCATTGCCATCTACTGTATGTGACTCAAATTTCGCTCTTGCAAGCTCTGCCTCCCCATCCCGCGGCCCAATCCGGGTCGCCGCATTGCGTGATGACTTAGCCTTTTATTACAGTTATCCCTGTCTGAAACTTATTTCTGTGTGGATATTGCCTAAATTCTGATTCTTTTTGCTTTTCAACTCCTCTGTTTGCTCATTCTCACTCGCTGGTGGCACGAATGCTAACATGAAACAGTCACCTCCCAGAACGAGAAGACCACCCTCCTCGGCAAGACTAAGCAGGAGTAAGCATATGATTGTCTAATTGATGGTTGAAACATACATGCTGACAGACTATAGCTATGCTTCCATTCTCAAGTGGATGTCCTACTTCACCAACGATATCCTCAACCCCCTTGCCAGCCACTTCCTCCCCCTGCTCGGCCGCAAGCCCTACAACAAGCAGGCTGTTGACGACTCCGCTAAGGAGGAAGAGAGAGCCGTTGCTGTCGTCGAGAAGTACCTCAGCGAGCATACCTACCTCGTTGGTGAGCGTCTGAGTCTTGCGGATCTTTACTCCGCTGGCATCATCAGCCGCGGCTTCGACTACTTCTACGACGCCAAGTGGCGCCAGGCCCACCCTGCCACCACTCGTTGGTACGAGACCATTGTCAACCAGCCCATCTACTCCGACATTGTCGGCAAGGTGAAGTTCATTGACAAGGCTCTCCCCAACGTTGCCCCCAAGAAGGCCGAGGCTCCCAAGGCTGCCCCCGCCAAGGCTGCCCCCGCCAAGGCTGCCCCTGCTGCTGCTGCTCCCGCTGCCGCTGAGGACGCCCCTGCTCCCAAGCCCAAGCACCCTTGCGAGGCCCTGGGCAAGTCAAGCTTCGCCCTCGATGACCTCAAGCGTTTCTACTCCAACAACGAGACCCCTGATGCCATGAAGTACTTCTGGGAGAACGTTCCCTTCGATGAGTACTCCATCTGGAAGGTTGACTACAAGTACAACGATGAGCTCACCCTCACCTTCATGTCCAACAACCTGATTGGTGGTTTCAACACCCGCCTTGAGGGCTCCCGCAAGTACGTCTTCGGCACCGCCTCCGTCTATGGTCAGAACAACGACTCCGTCATCCAGGGCGCTTTCGTCATCCGTGGCCAGGACTACGTGCCTGTCTTTGACGTCGCTCCCGACTACGAGAGCTACACTTTCACCAAGCTTGATCCCAAGAAGCCCGAGGATCGCGCTTTTGTCGAGGACAACTGGGGCTGGGAGAAGCCTGCTGTTGTCAACGGCAAGGAGTACAAGCATGCTGACGGCAAGGTCTTCAAATAAACGATATCACGAAATGAGAGGGTAATGAGGCATGCTGGTCATGGGTTGATGATTGGGAAAATGAGTTATGAGCTGCAGATGTGCTAGTCATGATTGACGCGCCTGCAATGTAATGACCATGGGATTGGATGATGGTACAAAATATAAATGACTCTAAATAAGGGTACATGATAATACTACAAAAGCAGTATGCCTTCGTGTCAGCTATTTGATTTCTGCAGTGACGGTTGCATGCGCCTCGATCACGGCATAGACTTGAATTGTGGTGACTTTCGAGGAGTAAATGCCGAGGCACGCTTTCAATAAGAGACCATTCGTCCGGCAAAGGAGGCTATATTCAACTCAAAAGTTACCGTGTAGCAGCACCAAGTCTTCTTATGATGCATTGACTCTGAACGTAGTCACTCAAATTGCGACGACTTGCCGGGCCTTTCGTTGGATCAGTTTCGACTCGTAGCCAGCGCGCTGCAATCGCATGTTCAATGTCCAAGAACAAGCAGTGACTGACTCTGTGAGCCGAGTCTCTTATCAATTACACTATCCATACATGTATTTTTGCACTTTCCAGTCGATCTATGTTATGTTGCACATGCTCAGGCCACACAGCCTCTCCATTCATCAACAACAAATGCTATGCGCATATTTACAGCTTGTAGCTCGCGTCGAGCTTGAACGGGTTTTCCCGTATGTACTGGCTGATGTCGGCCTGCCACGCCAGCTCGTTGATGTAGTCATGCACCTGTGGCAGCACGTGCTGGCTCTCCGCCTCCGGCCCCAGGTACTCTGGGATGCGCAGCAAGTTGTGCGGCTCGCTGCGCGCCTTTTCCGCCGAGTCGTCGACGAGCACCGTGTTGCTCTGATCCCAGCGGCGGCCGCCGCCGCCCCGCGCGTCCGGGTGCGCGGCCATGACGCCGCGGTCGCCCCAGACGCGCGCGAGCCGCTTGTAGCACTGCACGCGGGCGTCGTAGTCGGCGGACGACAGGCCCATGCGCTCGCGGCCCCAGACTACCAGGCATCGCTGCCGCTGCGCGGGTGTCAGAAGGCTGGCGACCATGGCCTGGACATTGTGCGGCCGAGCAGACGACCACACGGCGACGGAAAAGGTGGAGAGCAGGTAGTCCATGAAGATGCGGGCGTGGGGGCGTGCGATGAAGTGCGAGGCCCGGCGCTTGCTAGGGCGGTGGAGGAGCGTTCCGTTGAGGTCCATGACGATGAGGATGCGGCGTGGGGAGGAGAGGCGTGAGGGGGCCAGGTGTGCGCGGCGGAGGTAGGAGGCCGTGGGCTCGGGGACGCCTCCGGAGGCGGCGCTGGGAGCGGAGATTTCGTCACGAACGAGGAGACCCGTTTCTGTGGTAGATCTGGTAGAAGAGTTAGATTGATATTGGTGATTGGAGAGACCGGTGATCTCTGTGGCCGCTGTAGCCGCTGTGATCTCTGCGATCTCTGCGGTCTCTTCGGTCTCTGTGACCTGAGTAGCTGGTTGCGCACTGGACGCCTCTGCAGCCTCTTTCTCCGCCTTCTTTTGCTTTTTAGTCTTTTTATTCTTTATTTTCACAGTGGCTTGTGATTGTATGCCATTCGATGTGCCCGTCGACGTGACCGTCCTGTTTCGGTTCATCTTTCGTTTGATCCCTTTGCCAGCGTTTGCCTTGACCATTGCCTTTTGAGCGACGACAACCTGCACTGGCTGGCTCCCTGGCGTAATGTCTCCTTGAGATGCCATGTTGTACTTGAACAGACTAGATGGCTGGACCTTGAAGCCAATGTCATACTTTTGGCACGCCTCGGTGCTGTAACGGATGCGGGCAGCCCGAAGCGCACTGGTTGAGACGACCGTGGCGGAGTTAGGCCGGGCCAGACGAAGAGGGAAGAGGGAAAGCCTGCGCAGAGACGGCATGCAAGATGAGCGTATTTATGCAGACTCAGGTAAAAAGGCCGGCGTTTGTGGCTTGGTCAAGAGTTGGACAAAGTGAATTGTGTTGTTGATACAGAGTAATACGGGTGCAGCAGTTAAATTTGACCGAACAAACGTGATAGACTCACTTTTAGCGCTCCCCATCCTGGCTGGATTTTAGCACGGCTCAGGCACCTAATAAAGGCGGATTACAGTGGAATCCTGCCCCTCCATAGCTCGTTATCGATAATACAGATGGCTGCATAGCGGCCTGCATCCAAAAAAAATAAAAAATCGACGTCTCTCTCAATACTCTGACATACACAATATATAACCACCATAATGCCACCAAAAAGAAAGGCTCAGTCTTTGGGACTGGATAGAAGAGTACGCGTCCGGCGCGACGAAAAATGGCAGGTCGAGCCAGAGTCCGACAGCCAACAATCGGACGACATCTCAGAGGAAGATGTTCGCGAGCAGGAAAGCGAGGACGATAAAACGTCAGACGCCGAAGACGATGGGGAATCCGAGGTGAGAGCTGCTATTGTACCCTATTATTAGAAGCACGCGGCTCACAATATCTCCAGTCTGAATCAGATGACGAGGCGCCTCCCAAGGTCGACATCTCGTCCGTGTCCTTTGGTGCCCTAGCCCGCGCGCAAGCATCCATGCCCTCCACAAGCCGACGAGGCAAGAAGAACCGCAAAGACGCCGACTCGGACGCCGCCGAATCTACGCAGCCCGCCAAGCCGACCTCGCTCCGCGAACAGGCTGAAGCCCGCCACAGCGCGCACAAGGACAAGCCCCCGAGCCGCACGTCCAAGCACGCGCCGCAGGAGCAGACCTCCAAGAAGCCCGTATCGCGGCGCCGCGAGATCCTCGCCGACCCGCGGCGGAGGGCGCGCGACCCGCGCTTCGACCCGGCCGTGGGCAGCGTCGCTGAGGACAAGACGCGGCGCGCGTACGCCTTTCTCGACGAGTACCGCGAGCGCGAGATGGGGGACCTGCGGGCGGCCATCAAAAAGTGCAAGGATCCGGCGGACAGGGAGGCGATGAAGCGCCAGCTGCTGTCGATGGAGTCCAAGAAGAAGGCGCAGCGGAAGAAGGACGAGGCCGAGGGCCTGCTCAGGGAGCACAGGGAAAAGGAAAAGACGCTGGTGGCGCAGGGCAAGCAACCGTTCTACCTAAAGAGGAGCGAGCAGAAGAAGCAGCTTCTGACGAACCGCTTCGCGGACATGAGCAAGGGACAGGTGGACCGTGCGATTGAGCGCAAGCGGAAAAAGGTGGCGGGCAAGGAGAGGAAGGAGTTGGATAGCCTGGTGCGCGTGAGGGATGGCCGCTAAAGTCAGACAGGATAAAGGTGGGTGGGAGACTGTCGATTGAATATATCAAATCGTGATGAGAGAGATACCTAATGTCCCATGATTACCGCACTCTATCAAATATAGCTATATATATATACATATACATACATGAAATAACATGCCTTTTATTCATCCCGTCTTTTCTATTACAAAGTCATTGTTGTACAATATTCCCTTCCTTTCATTATTCTTCTGCCCCCGCGAGTCTAGACATAGCCTGACTTTGCCACAGCCTTTTCAAACATTTCCCGGCAGCGGACCTTGCTGCCGAGCTTGGCGCAGAGCAGGAACGCGCCGCTCAGCTTGCGGTGCAGGCTGTACGTCTCCTCGGGCGGTGGCGCCAGCCTCTCCTGCAGCATCACCGGGATCAGGGCTTTGACGCGCTCGGTAATGGTCTGGTCGTGAAAATCGTACACGGCGGGCGCAGACGCGAGGAATGGCTCCGCAAGCGTCAGCACCGACTGGGTGTGCGCGTCGACCATGGCCCTGCTCTCGTGACCCGTCAGGTAGCCCAGGCTCTCCGACAGCCGCTTGACGGCGTCGCGGTCGGACCGCGACGCGGCCGCCAGCAGCTGCACGTACTGACGGACAAACGCCTCGGGATACTCGCGCGAGGCGCCAAAATCGAGCAGCTCGAGCTTGTCCGTCGCCGCGTTGTAGAGAAAGTTGGTCCAGTTGGGGTCCGTCTGCATGAAGCGGAACTCGGTGATTTCGCGCAGGCACAGCCGCAGAATCTGCGTGCCGATCCAGTCGCGCTGCGTCTGCGTGAAGGACTGCACGCGCGTGACGCCCACGCCGTCGAGAAAGTCCATGGTCAGCACCTGCTTGCCCGACGCCTCGCGGTAGACGGTCGGCGCCTCAAACACATCCTGCTCGCCAGCGAGGAGAGCCTTGTAGCGCACGGCGCACTCGGCCTCGCGCTCGTAGTCGCACTCCCAGCCGAGCTCTAGCCTTGCATTGTCAATCGTCTTGTTGAGGTACAGGCCCCGCGGGAGGAGCTTGGTCGCAGTGAGTAGGATGCCGAGGTTGTCGAGATCCGAGTTGATGGAGTCGGCGACGCCCGGAAACTGAATCTTGACGGCGACGCGACGGTCGTTGGCCTTCAGCCGCGCCTTGTGCACCTGGCCAATAGACGCCGCCGCAATCGGCGTCTCCTCAAACTCGGAAAACAGGTCGCGCCACTCCGGGCCGAGGTTGGCCGCGAGGACGCGGTCGCGCTGCCACGCCGGCATGTAGTCGGCGCGGTCCTGTACGCGCTGCAGCACTTCCTGGATCGGCGCCGGCAGCATCTTGGAGTCCTGGAAGCTCATCATCTGCCCGAGCTTGAGCGCCGCGCCGCGCATCCGCGACAGCTTGGCCACGAGCCGCTCCATGTTGCCGCTGCTAAGAAGCACGCTGCCCTGGCCGCCGCCGCCAAACGCCCTGCTGACGCTCTCCGAGATGGCACCGCCAAACATGCCGGCGGCGAGACCGCCGTAATTCCACAGGCGGCTGACGCGTGAGGAGGGGACGCTGGATTCTCGGAGCTGGTAGGCAGGCCGAGAGTCGCCGCCCGTTACCGCCTCTGCAATGGCTTCGACGGTGGGCTGCTCCGAGGCCGGTGCTGCTGCCACTTCTGGCTGAACTGACGGGGGCTCCGACACTGGCACCGACGCTGAATCCTTTGGCTTAAACGATCCTGTATGCGAAGACTGGTGCGTTTTGACGACGGGTTCCGAAGCTGGCTCCTGTGGCCTAATTATCTCTGTATTTGGCGAAGATCTAGTCTTGACAACAATGGGCTCCTGCATAATCGGAGGAGCGTTCCCCCAGTGCCTTAACGGATGTTCTTTTGCAGGTCCGCCAGCCGAAGCCGCCGCCTGCTTGCTCCGCTGCTTGCGCACCGAGTCCAGAATCTGCGACCCTCGCGCCGTATGAAATATATTAACGTCGACGCCGCCAGGAATATCTGAGCTCTTCTCTGCATTGGCCTTTGCTGCGACGTTGAACTCGCGCGACGCCTGCGCATATCTGCTCTCTGTTGCTGGCTCCGGTCGTGGTGGCGCTGCCGGCGGGGGCTCTGTCCTTGGCGCGTCGGCCTTGGCACTGGTGATGTCGGTCTTGATCGAGTGCAATTGGGTGTTGATCTGCTCGGACACGTCGGCGGCCGCGGCCCGCGTCTTGCTTTCGAGGTCGACGACGCCGCGGTAGCGCTGCAGCTGCCGCCCGCGGAGGGCAACGTGCTTGGCGGCGACGGACCGCGAGACGCTCAGTACCGCGGCCAGGTCAATGGCCAAATCCGCGAACCTCATATCGGGCGTGTTGCGGTGGCGAGAGAAATGGCCCTCATGGAGAAGATGGTGACGCCGGAAGTTTTGGGGAGCTTTTTTTAGGCAGCTGATAACTCGCGCCCAGTGGACCCCGGAAATCAGGGCCGGCGTCTATGCAGTAAAGCGATACTCATCGGATAGGTAACATGAACTTGTTTACTTCGTTGAGCATAAATTTATTCATTGAATCATTATTTCTATTGAGTCATGGTATCTTTATTTGTGGGATGTTGCACTATTTGGGCTCGGTGTCGGACTTGATATCGGGCTTACTGGTGTTCCGTAATGAGGAGCCTCTTCGTAATGGTGTTTCCTGCCACGATTGTCCGAAAGAGCTGTTTGGGGTTTTGCCTTTTGGTGTACCCATTTTACTCCAGAGACGCTGAGCCGCCGGTGTCAATCCTGCCGACACTCGAGGGCTGCTTGGAAACTTGGGCACATCCAAGGGCTCTGAGCGGCCGGTGAAGCCATTGCGAGTAGACTCTCGTTTCGACTTGGCGATCCGATCCACCATTTTTTCGTGCAAAACATCCTTTTTCCCTCGTTGCTGTATTTTGAACGGGTTGTTGGAGTCACCGGGCCCAAGATCAATGATGGGTTCTTCCTTTGCCGGAGTGTCGTAGTCGTCTTGGTCGTCCACAAATGCGAAGCCATTGACCCGCGGTGTTTCGCCGCCCCCGGCCACGCTAGAGAATGCGTCTTTTGTGCGAGGTCTTCCTGCAATAGCATCCTTTATCGAAGACATTGTAGGTGACGGCGGACGCTGTGGAATATGGGGCTGTGGAACTCTGGTATTGGCATAGACGACTGTTCTTGGGCCTGATCTGGAGGCGTCGTCTGCAGCTTGCGCCACAGTCTTTACGCCCTCGTCGAGATCTTTTGGCCCAAACATCAGGCCGTTCTGAGGTTCCGACTTCCAGCTATCCGGACGTGCAGGCCGATCATCGCTATCCTTGATTGCCAGCCTGTCACGCTTCATGAAGCCGTCGTCGATGAGTTTCCCATCTTGCGCTAGGCGATCTGTCACTGCCTTCTGTGCTATCATTTGCTTTGACGCCACCTTGTTGCCGCGCCATAACCAGGCGTATTTGTCGGCCTTTTTCTGATTTTGTTTGTCCACCAGCTTGTAAAAGCTTTCGTTATCCTCGCTGGTGTAGGTTTCTTGGAATTTGGTCAGGCTCATGTTGGCTCCCAGTGCTGGGCGCTGCTCAACGGCCGGCGTCGCGACCGACATTGGTGTGTCACCCGCATATGTCATTGGCGTTTCTCCAGCGTTCACAGGTGGTTGTGAGCCAACAGCTCTGCCTCCTTTCCTGAGTGTATTAACATGGCGCAGTCGTTGGCCTGCGCTGAATATCCATGCAGAGTCGTTTGAGTCTAAGGCGTCCAAGTACTCTTGCTGTATTTCCGTCTCTAGTAAGCCGGGAAAGAAATCCCTGGCTATAATTTGTGAGAGAGCCTCAGTGTAGCTGTCTTCATCAAGCACCTTTTTCGGCCTCTTGATTCTTTTGACGGGCGGTGGTATAGCCGTCAGCTCTGTATCTTGCCGCTTCCGAACAAGGGCGTTGGGTGCGCTGGACTCGGCCATGGTGCTGACGGCGGACGATCAACAAAACAGGCGCATGTCTGTATCGGTAGAAGAATATTAAGAAAGCAGCCACGCCATATGGATAAGCTGCGACGTTGGTGAGGCGGACGAGTTTGAGTTGTAGATGGTGAAGCGATGGCTGATCAGTGATAACAGGCAGCAAGCAGAGATATGCATTTATCCGATCCAGCATGCATAAAGGTTGTCTATAGTGGGCTACAGGCCAACCTGCAGTGGCCAATGCGGATTTACAGTGGCTGCATGGGTCAGGTTAGTGGCAAACAGCGCCCCAGCCAATTCGCCAAAGAGCCCTGTGGCATTTCTCAGGTGGAACCTTCCAGGGCCCGCGGCTCGCCCCGCAGAACCGCACCAGCAAGGGCTCGTTCTTGGTCGGCGCCGGCAAACAATTGGACTCGCGCATCGTTATTCAATCTCAACTGGCGCATCTGCCGCGACATCTATCCTCTGCTCCGGTCGCCGCCAGCATCCGACCCCTCTCTCCCGATCTCCTCCCCCCAAGATCCTATCACCGAGCGCGCCGACCACACATCTCCGAACCCGGCACCCTATCCCGGCCGCAGTACCACCATGTCGCAAGCTGTCGACCTCAAGAACCAGGGCAACAAGGCCTTTGCTGCTGGTGACTTTCCGGCCGCAATCAAGTTTTACTCACAGGCCATCGAGCTCAACGACAAGGAGCCTACTTTCTACACCAACCGTGCCCAGGTAAGCCTGTCGACCCCATCTCGCACAACTTGGTCGCGGCCTGATCGTGTGACTGACTTGGGCGCCTCTGCCACAGGCATATATCAAAACAGAGGCCTTCGGATATGCCATTATAGACGCCGGTAAGGCCATTGAGCTTAACCCAACGCTCGTCAAGGTATGTTGCGGCAACTCAGCGCGTGCTGCGCGTCTCTCTGCTGACCATGCCATACCCAGGCCTACTACCGCCGAGGTCTTGCCCGAACCGCCATCCTGCGTCCCAAGGAAGCTGTGAATGATTTCAAGGAATGCGTCCGCCTCGACCCGGCCAACAAGGATGCGCGATTGAAGTTGGAAGAGTGCAAAAAGATTGTTAGGCAACTTGCTTTCTATGCCGCCATCGAAGTGGGTGACGAGCCTTCTGCCGCCGAGGGTCTAGATTTGGCTTCCATGATTCTCGAGGACGGCTATGATGGTGTCCAGCTCGGGGATGAAATGACGCAAGAATTCATCGACGACATGATTGAGAGGTTCAAGAATGGCAAGAAGATTGCCAAGAAATACGTCTATCAGATCCTCATCGCTGTCAAGAAAATCATCTACGACGAGGCTACCATGGTCGAGATGACAATTCCTGACAATGTCCAGCTGACTGTTTGTGGTGACACACATGGTATATTCAGCAACTCTCTTTGATACTGTTCATGTGCTAACATTTCTAGGTCAATATTTTGATCTCTTGGAGCTGTTCCGCAAAAACGGCACGCCTACTGACAAGCACTGGTACCTGTTCAACGGCGACTTTGTCGATCGTGGATCGTGGTCTTGCGAGATTGCCCTGCTACTTTACGCTTACAAATGGCTGCGGCCCAATGGCTTCTTCCTGAATCGTGGCAACCACGAGACGGATGACATGAACAAGGTCTACGGCTTTGAGGGAGAATGCAAGGCCAAGTACAACGAGAGGTTTGTTTTTGACAACATATGGCTAAAGTGAGTTTGCTAATATCATGTTAGAATCTTCAAGCTCTTCTCCGAAAGCTTCTCTGCTCTGCCTTTGGCTACCCTGGTCGGCAGTAAATACCTGGTTCTCCACGGTGGCCTGTTCTCTGATGACAAGGTCACTCTCGATGACATTCGCAAGCTCAACAGACACAACCAGAAGCAGCCTGGCCAGTCTGGTCTGATGATGGAGATGCTGTGGACGGATCCTCAAGAAGAGCAGGGTCGTGGACCTAGCAAGCGCGGTGTCGGCATGCAGTTTGGCCCGGACATTACCAAGCGGTTCTGCGAGAACAACGGCCTCGAGGCCATTATTCGAAGCCACGAAGTCCGCATGGACGGTTATGAAGTCCAACATGACGGCCGATGCATTACCGGTACGTTGAATCCGTATCCATAGCAAACAGCGCGACTAACTGCTCCTAGTCTTTTCCGCCCCCAAATACTGCGATTCAACCGAGAACCGCGGTGCGTACATCAACATTGGCTCCGATTACAAGCTGCAGTATGAGCAGTTTGACGCCGTTCCTCACCCAGATATTCGACCGATGGTGAGTTCTCTCCAAAGCACCTATTTGATCTCGCAACTAACCCTTCTTTCAGGCTTATGCCCAGAACTCGCTCATGTCTTCACTAGCGTAGTCGCAAAGATGCATGGAAGAACAAAAAAAAGGGAAAATCTTCGGCAAAGAGCTATAGAAAGTGGAATTTGGCTGTGAAATGATACCGGAATGCAAAAAAGAAAAAAAGTTGGACAATGTTGGACCAAGTTTTTCGTTTGGGTTGACGTGACAGGGGCGCACCTGGAAGGATGTACATAGAATACCTGGCGCGGACGAGACGTATATATACGATCGAAACATGTCTCTGATATATCCCAATGCTCAAGAATGAATCTCAAGTGATGACGACGGAGACTTGTCTTTTGCCTACAGAGCGGCAGTGTTGGAACGGCACAGGACGAGGACGAAGCCCTCTCTCACTGCGTGTGTGTGTCTCTCTCTCAGTCTTGCCAAAGCTTCTCCAGCGCCTCGCTGCCCACCATGGTGCCCAGCCAGTCGGAGCACTGCTTGATGCGCAGCAGGCACGGCACCTCGCCGTCGTCGCCCGCGACTACGGTCCCGCGAAACGCCGTCAGGGCCGCCGCGAAGCGCGCCAGGTCCTCGCGCGGCACGCGCAGCCAGCACTGCCGCCCCTCGACCTTGAGGATGTCGAGCGGGATGCCGGCGCCCGTGAGGCCCAGGTACTGCCGCAGCGCGGCGTCGCAGTACGACCGCACGAGGAGCTCGTCGAGCGCTGGTGGCGACGTGCTTCTAGTGCTGTCGGTGTGTAGTTCTAGGTGGGCGTAGGCGAATTGAGGCGCCTTGATGGTGAATTCGCAGTGTGTTGTTTGGGATGGCATGGCGTGTGTGTTTTTTTATCTGTTCAAATGAATTCCTGATATGATGAGATGAAACGTATAGCCAGAAAAAGGAGAAGGGAAAAAAAAAAAAGGAGCTGGGTCGCACAGAGAGGTGTGATACTGTTTGATGTCCTCGTGCAAAAAAGGCCTAGCTGATGAAAATGAAGCTTGCGGGCAACAATATGCATTTATCGGGTCCGCTTTGCCGCTGGCGCCTAGAACATGGGACTCGTTCGCATCCTTTTGCTTAGCAAACCGCAACAAGTTAACTGGCATTCGCGACGTTTGGCCACAACGACTGGCCATTGGAACCGGCGGAAACAAGGAAAGCGACTGCCGTCACCGAATTGTCGAAAGGAAAAAAATGTCCGCGTCGGTCAACTTTGTCGCGCCCGGCCAGCAGCGCTACCTGCGCGCGTGCATGGTCTGCTCCGTCGTCATGACCTACAGCGTGAGCTTGCCTTCCCTTCTCCCGTCGTCGTCCTCCCTCAAAGAACCGTTTCCGCGCCGAGAGGAAAAAAAAAAACATCACAGAGAAAGAGAAATAAAAAGGGCGCGGGCATATAAAGACGAAAACGCTTCCAAAATTTAGATCTCCCATGCTAATACTGAAAATCGGAACCCCAGCGCTTCCGCGACGAAGGATGCCCCAACTGCGACGAGTTCCTTCACCTAGCCGGCTCGCAGGACCAGATTGAGAGTTGCACCTCGCAAGTCTTTGAAGGGCTCATCACGCTCGCGGACCCGACCAAGTCGTGGGTCGCCAAGTGGCAGCGCCTAGACGGCTACGTGCCGGGCGTGTACGCGATCAAGGTCTCAGGACAGCTGCCCGACGAGATTCGAGCGGCGCTCGAGGACGAGTATCGGATACAGTATATCCCGTGCGTTTCCCCCCCACCCCCTTGTTTTATCTGCTTTTTCTTCTTGAAATGCCCTGGCCTTCAATCATGCAGAGCCGGGAAAGAAGCTGACAATGTTTAGTCGAGACGGTACCGAGGCCGAGGCGGAATAATACAGACCAACTGCGAGAAATAATGTCATGTAGCGGATGGGAGGGTATAAAAGGACAGCAGTGGAAATTGGGTCATGGGCGCTCGGGGCGTTTTGATTTTGAGCCAACTACTATGCATTTGATTACATTAGAAAGGGGAGACTCATTGAGGAGAGGAATACAATATGCTGCCATTCATGGTATCTAAAAAAGTCCTGTACGCCGTGCCTATGTGTGAATATTGATACGCCGCCCTCCTGCACCAACGCCGTAGATTCAATTATCTAGCCCAAGTGCCTCGCTCAACTGCTTCGTTGCTTCTTCAGCGGGTTGCCTCCCGAGCCTGTCCCGTCGCGCCCGCGCTTGCGGTCCATTTCCAAGCGCATGATGCGCTCCGCTTCGCTCATCTTCTTGGGCTGCTCAAACGCAGATGACTTCTTGCCTCCGATGCCGGCGCTCAGCGCATTCTTCTTGGCCTGTGCAAAGACGTTCTTGACGGGCGCCTTGCCGGAAGCCTTGAAGGAGAAGCCGCCGGCGCCGGAAGGTGTCTTTACGTCCGTCGCAGCGGCAGCGTCTGCTTGATTCTCGTCCTTGTCTGCCTCGACCTTTCCAGCAGCCTTGTCCGCGGTCGTAGTCGTGGTCTTGGCCTTGCTGGCGCCGCCAAAAGATAGCGTAATCTTTTCGCCCTCTTGCCTCTTCAGCTCGCGCTCCTCTGTATCTTTATCCATGTCCGCCTCGTCGGCGCGCGCGCCCGCGTTTGCCTGCGCGCGCCTAATCTGCTCTCGAATCATGCGCTGCTCAATCTCCTCGTCGCCCTGATTCTGCGCCTCTTTGCGCCGCAGCGCCTCCTGCCTTCGCAGCGCAGCTGGCGAGTTGTCGATCCACGCAATGTGTATGCCCTTGTCATCCTCCTCAACGCGGCAGAGGCCCTCGCGGCCAAGGTGCTTGGCAAACTCGGTCAGCGACGGCCACTTTGTGGCGTTCATGTGAATATGCTCCTTGTTGGCAATGTATTGCTGGTAAAAGTGGTTGATTTGCACCTGCTTCTCGCCGTGACCCGTCTTGAGGAGGCTGATAAAGTCGGAGAGAAACTGGTTGCTAAAGTCGTTGATGAACTTTTTCGGGTCCTCGCCGACGACGAGCATCTGCCGCACGTGGCTCTCGGACTGAGTGTGCATCTTGAAGCCGTTGGCGTCGCGACACTGCTTTTCACAGACCTGGCAGTACCATCGCAGCCGTTGCAAGCCCTTGGACTTGAGCTTGTTGTTGAGGTGCTTGACCGAGCCGACCTCTGCCTTGGGCATGGTGGGCGACGGGACAGGGAGCGCGAATTCGTGTCTGTGTAGCTAATCGGTGTCGCGGCAAGTAGAGGTATCGAATTGTCTGTTGCAAGAGGGGCAGTTTGGCAAGGTAAAGGCGTGACAAGACGTTGCAGAAAGGTAAGTTGATGCTTTCAAGAGCACGCGGCGTAGCGTCGCCAAAGTATAACTGCAGGCAACAGCGCCGCCCCGAAAAAATTCCGCCGCATAAATAGTTAGGTAAGAATTGCCCCACGCCCACCCATAGCAAGCGACTTCATCTCTCTTCATCGCCTTTGCAACCAGCCACGGCGACCGGACAATCTCCTTACGACTGCACTGAGCTCACATACATCTCATTCAGCCTTGCGTTTTTTCGCTCTAGCCCAAGATGTCTGAGCGAAAAGTACTTCAGGTACGTGGCAACAAAGCACACTCCGATCGTGGACCCGCCAACATGTATACTAATACTTGCCCGCATAGAAATACTACCCCCCGGACTTTGATCCCCGGGCCATCACGCGGCGCGGCGGCTCCAAGAAGACGGGCCCGCGCATCCAGGTTGTCCGGCTCATGGCGCCCTTTTCCATGAAGTGCCTGACGTGCGGCGAGTTCATCTACCGGGGCCGCAAGTTCAACTCGCGCAAGGTGACGGACCAGGCGCAGCGCTACCTCAACATCCAAATTTACCAGTTCCACATCAAATGCACGCGCTGCAGCGCCGAGATTACGTTCCGCACGGATCCCAAGAACAACGACTACGCCATGGTCAGCGGCGCCATGCGCAACATGGAGCCCTGGCGCGACCGCGGCGCGGCCGACGAGTCGCTCGAGGACCGACTCGACCGGCTGGAGCGCGAGGAGGCCGAGGCGGCGGGCGAGGAAGCCGAGGGCCGGAGCGCCATGGAGGAGCTCGAGGCCAAGAACGCAGACGCGCGGCGGGAAATGGCGGCGGCGGACGCGCTCGACGAGATTCGGCAGCGCAACGCGCGCATCCACCGCTCGGAAAAGGAGGGCGTCGACTTTGCGGATGCGGTGGTCAGGGGCGAGGACGAGGAGCGCAGGCGGCAAGACGCCGAGGATTCCGAGGCGGCGAGGAGAGCGTTTGCGCACGTCTCCGTCAAGGCGGGGGTGGAGGATGAGGTGAAGCAGGAGCGGCCGGCGTTGCTGGATGTCGTGGAGGAGGAGGAGGAGGAGGAGGAGCATGTGTCACCGGTGGTCAAGACGGAGGCGACTGCAGCGGCAGTGATGCCGCCTCCAGAGGCGCCGGTGCCGTCCTTCAAAAGGACGGTCAAGAAGAAGAAGGACCACTCGGCGCTGCTGGGAATAAAAAAGAAGCCTACGCTGGTGTAGGGTCACTGGTGTAGGGTCACTGGTGTGATGGTTAGTGATATTGCTTTTTTTGTTTCAATAAATGGCTACAGTCTAGAGCGGTCCATGGGATAAGATTAGTTTTGTGAGGGAGCTCGGGCTGTTTTGTGTTTGAAGCGTTTGGATTACGTAGAATGGCAACAGCCTATTCATTCTTTGACCATTATCAATAATGGCAAATGTTAGCGCCTCATGGCAGCTGTGGCACACGTCCCAATCGAAGCGGTTTTGATGAGTAGACCAAGCGACCATCACAATCGTGCAATGCCCGCATTCGGAATAATTCCAGCTCACAGTCGTACCATTTTACACTAGGTCACCAAGCATTGCGAATTTAAATCACCAAATGAACAAGCTGAGCTGGAAGGTAATAGAATGTGTTTCCCATGTTACCAGGTAGCCAACTATTTCCTTTTGCTACACCAAAATAAATCGCAACCGCTGTGAAGAGGCCCGGATTGGAAAAAAAAAATGGCAAGGATTGAAAGACGAAGTAGAAAACAAACTCCAAATGGTTGATCCCCAAACGCCGTGGCATGTTTTGCATCGTTCATTTCGTGAGTAAAAGAGATGAGTAGTAAGAAATAGCAGGAGACAATGGAGCCGTGCTGTCGAACCCGGTGTCTCCTGCTGTTTGTTGGAAAAAGACACCCCTGGGAGAACGTGAGTTTATTTTTTTGCGTGCCGTACATGGGAAGAGAGTGCTGCTCGTCCGACGCATGGCTGTTTATCGTATGTAGTGCAAAGTGGCTGTCGTTCGAAAGCACCAGTGGCAAGAAGCGTCATGCGTGGTTTCTGACGAACGCCACCGGATCGAAGAATATAGATTTGTATGTGCGAACCTGATAGCTCCAATTGTATTGCTTTTGTTTCGTCCCCAAAGCAAAAGGGCAAGAGAGCAGTCTGACCCGTGGAACCAGAAGCAGGAAGCCATTCGAATTGCCGGTAGCGGTTAGGTACTACTGACACCGTTGCTCATGGAGCTCGACGTTGAAATTTGGCTGCTGCCTGAGCTCTGGGGAGCTGACGACTGCGAAGCCTCCATCTGGCGCTTGGTGTGCTCGTGCATGAAGCGGGCGTAGCTGCTGATGCTGACGGGGGGAGAAGAGGAGGGCATGGCAATAGTGCTGACGTCTTGAATGGCGGGCATAATGGCTAATTTGAGTGATTGTATTATTGAAGGAGAGACGTGGCAAAAGAGGCAAGAAAGGTCTCAGTTCGGCTGCGTATATGGGTGTGTAGAGTGTGGCGGGCGAGGGCGCAGAGGGTGCACGTTGCGCTATACTGTAGAGGCAAGGAAGCTGAAATCGTGGTTGACGAGGCTGGAAAGGTAGTAGGCGGTCGCGAATTGCTGCACTGGGATCGTTATAGAATGAAGAGAAAACGGAAGGGAAAGGGATTTGTGTAGAACGGGGCGGGTCTGCAGGGTCTTTATAAATCAAGATGAGAAGGATGGGTGAGATGGGGGGTGTGAGCGGATACAGGAGTGTAGGCGATACGGAAGAGGTAAATAGAAGAGAAGAGGCAAAGGCAAGAGGCAGAAAAAGGCAAATTGGGGTGGGCAAAGGCTGAGAGCGAAAAGGAGGAAGAGAAAAGAGAGAGAGAAGGGGACAGAGGGCCAATGGCGACGAGGCGGACTGGAGAATCGAAAGATTGGGAATGGCGCCTGCAAAGTCAACAGTCTAGGCCCCGCTCCCCAGCGTGACGGGATGTGAGCCTATTAATAAAGCCATGGTTAGCGGGGGGTGCAAAAAGGGTGGTGGGCACACTGACGCAGGTGTCTCAGGACTCTCAACCACTGTCCTGGAAGAATGCTACGGATGCGTACGGATTACCAGCTACCTATTTACTTGTGCTTGCTACAATAGGCTTGGCAATAAGGACGCCATAAAGCTTGTCTTGCTGTTCTTTTTTGGTAATCCTTGTTTAATGACCACGACCAACCTTCTCTACAAATACCAAAATGATCATGTAGCAGATGCCGCGTAAATTGATGCCATGCTTCGTACGCCCAAACTTGGTTCGGCTTCTTTGATCGACGACCAACGACGACCATTCGCTTCTGAGTAATCTGTACACTCCCAGCAGCTGCACATGCAGTGCGACGCAAACCGGGCCAACTTTTTTTTTTGTCCCAACGAGAATCATCATGCACGTAATAACTTGGTGACCTCAGCTTTCCATTAATTACCGTAAACGGCTGGACCCTTGACACCAAATCCAGTCTGGACCCTGCCATGATCCATGTTTCCCCCAGCCTGGTTGATGGCGTAACGCGTGGGGCGCCAATCAAAGTCATGATGCAGAAAAGACCAGCAACGTTTCCTGTAATGTTTTGAGGGGCCAGTCAGCAGTTCTGTTGCTTCTGCCAACTCGACGAAGCCTTGGATCTGTTGCTGCACAAAATGAAAACGTCAGTGATCCCCCACGATGAAAGGGATAGGTGGCCCCACTTGCGTGAGCCCAGTGAAAAAGTCAGGGTCCAAAGTCACCAGACACAAAAGCCGGATTCGGGCTAATTTGTGACGAAAGCAAGAAACAGACATTTCTATTGCGACGCAATGATGAGGGAACCAACTACCTTGAACAATTTCACTCCCCAAGTGTTGAATGTGGCGAGCCGTGGGGGGGTGTCGAGAGCGCACACTCTTGGAGCCATTCAGGGGGCTGACGAAAAAAAAAAAAGACCCCTAAAAATGGTTTGTGCGACAAGAGGCGCTTATTCTTGCCAAGGTTTCACGAGCTTAGGGAACATGACCAATTCACATTTCGTCAGATGCCAGCCACAAAAGGGCTAGAGAGAGTCACAAAAGTGTCAATTAAGCAGTAGCTCAGCAACAAGCCGGGCTATGTACATAGGTAGTAAACTGATATTTAGGAGGGCAAGACCGTGTTGGAAAACTTGCGATAACCGGCGAACGATTGCGGCGACGCCGCAATATTTAGTCGATGGGGGTTCCAGAACGTAAAGTCCGATGACAAAGGTTGACCAAGTTGGAAAACCTGGACAGCGACGTGAAATGATCGGCAGCGTCGAGGAGAACGAGTTCGAGGTTGAGAGTGCAAGTCAGGTCAGGTCCACCTACATGATGTCATTGGCTGTGCCGTTGAAGTGGGCTGATGGGGAAGTTTTAGTGGATTCAGCTGTTTAGCGGGCTGGGGCAGCGACAAGTTGCAAGATTGCTTGTCCGCTTACGGATATTTACAGAGCTTTTAATAAAAGAAAAACAATCTAAATCTGTCTGTGCGAAATCGCAATAAATAGATGGATTCTGCAACAACAGTAATAGATTGATTCTCATCGTCGCAGAACCAACTCGTCCTGTTTCAAACACGTCACCTGCCAGCCTCCTTGCTCCTTGCTCTTTCCATCTGCCCCCTCCTGCCCCAAGTTAGCGTCTTGGCCTGCGTCGGCGGGGTTCATCAGAAAAACCCTCACCAATGCCCACCAACAGCACCTGAATTGCCAACCTAAAATCCAACAAGCCATCATGGCCATTTTCGGAGCTATCTCGTGGCACTCGAAAAATCGTACGATCCAGGCGGGGGCCGCCGTACAGTAAACCATTCACCCCCTCCTGCGGGCGCCTCGACCCATGCGACACCAACGTTTTTTTGGTGGAAGCTGCATGATGGCGCACCACAATCTCCGATACTCTTTGTTGCATGCGACATTGTCGGCTTTACCATGTTGGCACTGCCGATTGCCATCCTAAGCGCCCCTCTGATTGGGGATAGCCCGCAATGTAATACATTGCTGAGATTAAAAGGATTCTCTCTCTCTGGATAATATCATCGTGAGTGATGCCTGGGCGCTTTGCAAGACAGCGAATTTCTGAACCGACCCCCTGCAGCGACAATCTTGCACGATAAACATACCGGAGAAAAACCTGCAAAATGAACCACAATTGTTCATCATGTGCACGACACTGGAGCTGAACCACTGAATGCAAGTGTAAAATACCCGACTGGATTGATTCTGGCCAGGCACAGACGGTTCACAGAGAAAAGCAACCGGCATTGCCGCCAACAATTCGAATGCATGATCAACTACCCATTTCTGTGCGCAGCTGTCAGGCTCGTCACGCACCGGGCCAATGAGGTCACCATGCTGCCGAAGCCCACCCCACCATTTTAAACGGAACTCCGTTTTTCCTACTTCTCTATGCGTTCTGCCTGCCGTCGACATCATACGTGGAGACATATCATGCCCTCTGCATTCTATCGCCACTTGCATCAACAGCCAACACCCTGCCATTGCCTGCTCGCTCCTCTTAACTAGCTTCAACAACTCTTGAATAAACAACACGCCAACACTGATGGATGAATCATCCTTCTGGACCCTGGGGTGTGTCTCTGCCGAACTCCACTAAAGTTGGTCTTAAAACTTGAAAGCTGCAATCGGCTTGTCGCCACCCCTGACCAATGACGGCATCGCGCGACACTGCAAACATGTTTTCGATGCGCTTGCGCTTGCGCCGGGCCTTGATTAGTTCCACTGCCATACTTTCACACTCTTCAAGGGGGTCCAACCAAAACAATTGCACTACAGATAGCCGAACCTTCTTTACATCCTGGTTTTGGGGGCTGGCTATGGACCCCCCGATCTCGGGACTACTGCCTCGGCCGGGACATCGTGCGCTTGTCATTTGCTCGGGACGTTCGTTGAACAATCGGTGGCCCCTGTCCCATCTGGCCCATCTTGCTTGCTAAATCACACGCCGTGACTCTCTACTGGTAACATGAGGCACTTGCATCAAGTTGACAAAAGTACAGGATACAGGTGGCAAACAATCAGGTAATTTGGTGACTTCTCTGCACGCCTGCCGCCACCGCAGAAGCAATACCACCACACACCACCGACAGGATTTGGCTCAACTGCTTTTTGCTCTTCGGTATGATGTCAATGGCTTCACGGCACAGCTCGCCTCCGCACTCCCACCCACCACGACGCCCGGGGGGCCAGGGGGCCTGGCCAGCTTGCGCAAGGCCTATCAACGTAAAGTGTTGATCAACATGTTGCATCACTTCGCAGCGGCCCGTGATACTCGCCCGGGGCCCTGTATCATGGTCTCCGTGGTTTGGCGGCACAATGACGCCAGACGACTCAGACCAAACCCTTGACGTGCATGGCCAAGTCTCTGCGAGAGGATGCCACCGATGCTGCAGTGGCAGATGTTCCAGCTACGCATGTGACTCGACGACCCCTGCAATGGTTCTGTGAAAAAGTTACGCAGCGTCGTCTCGTCGTATTTGCGGCGGTTATTCCAATGTGCAATGACGCGCATAGCTCGTCATCTTGTGTACAGAACTTACCAGCTCGACAGCCAGTACCCATTTGATTGATTTATTTCAAGACAATTCTTACTAGTCTAGTAAGAATGCATAATCCACGACTGATAGAAGGCTTTTGCTGTAAGATTCGCGATTACTAGTGTTAACTCGCTCGATATAGACTCATCAAACCTTGAAGAGCCACCAATCACGACTAACAACAAGAAGTTGAAAGTTTTGCCTGTGGCTGTCCTTGTGTCAGTTCAACATTATTTTCACTTTTCTTCTTGCCCAAATGGTAGTTGACTGTAGATTTGTTAGCCAGTTGATCAATGTAATTTGTTAGACGTCGTTAACCGAATCCAGCTCCACTCCCAGTAGCTCTTGACCCAACGCGCTTTCATGTTCGTAGTCATCTTTTGCACAATATCAGCATAACGAATTGAAACAGTCATTCTTTTTCGGCAAGCTGCCAGTCCGGCACTACTTCAGCGGCTTCCCTCTTTTCAAGAATACGGCCAATATGGCCAACATGGCGGGCATCTCATCCAACCAGGACCACCTTCCAACGCCGCCAGACTTTATGAACGTGCCGCATCTAGCCATCTGCCCGCCCGCGCCTCTCATCCGGCCTCCCCCGCGCTCTCTCGCCACCGACGGTACCGTCACGCTCCGTCGCTGGAGCGTCTCTGACGCCTCCGCCCTCATCCGCATCACCAGCGCCTCGCGCAGCCGCCTCGCCGCGTGGACAGCCTGGGCGCGGCGCTCCCCGCCATTCACACTGGACGAGGCCGCGGCGCTCACCCAACTGATGGCACAGCGGTGGGCTGAGGGACAGAGTTGGGAGTATGCCATTACGGTGCGAAGCGAGGACAAGGATGAGGAAGTGGTGGTTGGGTCGTGCGGGCTACGGCGCAGAGAGGATCATCCGGGCGTGGACGCGGGGTACTGGCTCGCAGAGGGCGCAGAGGGCGGCACGGAAAAGGGCTACGCTACGAGGGCGGTAAACTTGTTGGTGGAGGAGGCGTGGAGGATGGGGGCGGTGAGTGTGAGGATTGTGCGTGACGGGGGAGACGGCAAGGGTAGAGACGTGCTGGAGAGGTTGGGGTTTGAGTGTCTGGGTGTAGTGGACGCGGGGAGAATGGAGGATGAGAGGATGGACATGGCTTGGGTCAAGTATCCGGAGCCTTGATGGGGATGATGAAGTTGGGGTTTGGAGGTTGTGGTATCTGGCAAGGGTAGATGGAGAGGTAATGGGATTGATAGCATAGACTGGCGTTTGGTAAAGGCATTGAAGGGTGTAACTAATTTACTCGATTAATGTATTAATGCCAACAAGACAAACCGTGGGTCTATCCTTGACAGGTTATTGTCGACACATGCCCTTTTCAACACTTTTATGCAATTTCAATGGTTGACTTGCACCACGCAGACGGCAATTACTCTGTGACAAGCAGTGATGCTATCCCGGTTGGTATAGATCCAATCTTGCTAGAAACCGCGATATCTCCTCTTTCCCGACATTACTAAATCAATGATAAATTCAAGGCAGGCACATCTCAGCAACGCAAATGTCCGCTCCCGCCAATGTGTATGCAACTTGGCCGCTTGGTCGTCCTGCCGCCATTTTCGCGTGCCGCCGGGCAAGACCCGAAGCCGGCGCCACTGTCCGTGATTGGTCTAGGCGACGCCAGGACGGCAGTCGCAGCAAGGGCAATTACAACCAAGCACTTTTTACAGAGGAAAAAAAAAAGGGTACGTCTGGTTGTAGAGGGTGAAATGAAACAGCAGTATTTAGAATAAGTTTGGCGCAAGTAGTCATATGACTTGCACGTCGCGCATGCAGTCCAAGTAGAGTATGTAGACGCTCGATTTCAGTATTGAAACTTGGCTGCATTGCGGCTGGTGTGGCACTCTAATAAAGCAATGTTCCTTGGCGGACTGTGCGAATCCGACCGCGGCGGGCAAGAAGACGCCTACAGCAGAGCTTGGGTACATTCGATGGAGACACGGATGGGCTGTTTGCATGGAATTACGTTTGAGGGCATTGACTTTGGAGTTTTACGAGTCTTGAAGATGGCTCGCTCACTAATGTTAAAGACTTGCATACAACCATGCTGCAGAAGCTGGTCCTTAGACTACTCTTGCATTACGGCATTGCGTTGTTGAATCTTGTCCACACAACTGCAAGAGATTTCGGAAAGAGAAAGGTTTTCATCATGATTCCTTTTATCGTCTTTACATGTATTTATTTAATCGTGACGGAAGGACTTGATGCTAGGTAGGCAGCTGTTAGCCCATAACTAGCACATGGCAATGACCCACACTGTAGCAGCCATCGCGACAACAATAGCTCGAATTGTGACCTTGCACCTCGCATCTGTCGCACAGCACGTTCAAACCGCGCACAATATCCGACGGCTTGACTACTCTGCCTCGACCGATTTCGACATATAGTAACAAAATCATCACAGCGTACTTGGCACGAGCTGCCCAAGCAGCCATTGCGCCTACATGGCCAGCACCATTCTCGTGCTCTACCCATAGCCCGCAGCAAACGACGACCGACGACCGACGACCGACACCTTTTGACATTTTTCTCCGCAGCGCAACCATGGACAGTCAGCCGTCGGCCGCCCGTGGTGCGCTGCAGGAGGCGGTCAAGTACTGGTCCGCCTTTGTCGCGCGGTGCATCGCGCAGCGGCTTGACAGCAACCGCTTCCAGGACTTTGTGCAGCTCGTCCACGCGCGGCATCCGCTGCCGCCCGTGCTCGTCGCCGACCTCTTCCTCCGTCCGCAGCCTTCGAACCGCGTCAGCCTCGATCCGCGAATCCCGCCGTATGTGCGAATCCTCGCCCAGCTCCGCTACGTCGACGCGCCGTCCATCCTACGCGTGCTATACAAGTACTCGGCGCTGCACGCCCACGACAGGCCACCGCTGCCGCTGCAGTCGCTGCCCGAGAACGGGAGAGACGGCGAGATGATGAAGAAGGAGGAGGAGGAGGAGGGAGGGGAGGAGAAGGGTGCTGGCGGCGGCGGGGTGATGAGGCGGGACAAAATGGTGCGCTGGCAGGAGTCGGCTTGGGCGGAAGAGGTCCTGTTTTACCACGTCATAAAGACCATGTTTGAGGGCACGGCTTTTACAGACGCCAAGACGGGCCTGGAGCTAGTCGACATTACTTGCAAGTGGATGGACCTGTTTGTGCATGCCAGCTCGGAACTGGCTGCGGATATGCTCGCCAACAAGCACGACAGACAGGCTCGCGACGAGATGGAGACGGTGCGCGCAGCACTTGTGCCTCTGCTTCTTAGACTGGTGGATAATCACGAGCTGCTACGCATCATTAGCAAGCCGTTTGCAAAAGGTCAAGAGAATTGGCAAGTCATGGCTGCATACTAAGGCTAACCAGAGCGCAGGCATCCGGAAGCATCTATCAGAAAGCCTTGGCAACTTTATACAGACTGTCCAGCCCCCGCCTCTTTACATTGAGAGACTGGAAATCTTCCGCACGCAGACGCTTGCACAGCTGGACCCTATCGATGAGAAAAAGAAAGCTGCCAACGCAGCCATGGAAGAGCTGCTTGACTCGACCGTTGGCTCAGACAGCTTTGTTATTCCCGAGATTCTCATCTCCAACTCGAGGGCTGCGCTTTACGTCTACCTAAATGCGGCAGTAAGTGTATTTCAAGCGTATTGAAGAATCCGCCACTGACAATTCGAAGCTCGTTGCACGGCCTGTGCTAGATGACTCCATGCTCTACGCATTCTTAAACAACAAATACCAGGAAAACCAACAAGCGAGTGCGGTCGATCTAATCGTCGCCTCATTTGACGTGCTTGCCAACGCCGTGTTTCGAAACGAGGGCCCTAGAGATGCTCATCTTTTGCGATCCTTTGTCGTCAACAAGCTGCCGCTTCTGCTCTGCCAGCTGTGCCATCCAGAGTTCTCGGCCGCGTCGGCAGAGTTCTGCATCACAGAGGCACTGAGCCGCGTCGACACCGGCATCTTTCCCACAGCCTCTCTCATGTTTGACGAGTCGCGAAACAACAACCCCTACATGGATAGCGTGCGAGAGGAGTTTTGTGCAGCGTGTGCGTTGCATGGACTAATAGAGAGAGACCACGTCGACCGCATCCTCGGAGAAACATCCATGTCATATGACCCATCGCTGGAAAGGGCCAATAGGGACAGGCTCGTCAGCGATTGCTTGTCTGACTCTGGCAGGATACAAAATATAATCTCACAACTAGATAGGGTGGACGGCAATGTTGGAGCTGTGGCTCATGCCATTGCCGAGGTAAGCATCCCAACTGAGGTGCAGCGTCAGAATCTAACGTCTTTAGTTGATTCGACAACTGTGTAACAACAAGGATACAACGTCGCTCAAGCTTCTCTGCACGCAATTATCCCAAAAGCCTCAATCATTAGACATTATTCTCCTTTTCGACAAAGTCACATCGGTGCTAGAGCCTGTGTGCACGCTTCTTGACAATTGGAAATATGAGGAAGACCAGGGCGAGTACCAGCCCGTATATGAGGAATACGGTGCGATCCTTCTTTTAGTATTTGCCTTTACCTATCGCTATAATCTTTCGCCTTTGGACATTGGTATCCAGTCGGTCGACTCGCACGTGGCCAAGATTATCGCCAAGTCGCACATACTGCGGCCACTGGAGGACCTAAACGAGCAAGAGGCGGAACATGTGGCTGGTTGGATCACCGGCCTCTTTGATAACGAAACTGGTGGCCTGGGAGACGACCTCATGTCCTCGTGCCCGCCGCACGAGTTTTATCTGCTCGTGGCGCCGATTTTTCAGAGCATCATTACTGCTTACACGTATGGCTACATTAACGACGAGAGCCTCAAAGGCGGTGTTGAATGTAAGTTGGAATGTTTGGACAAGGATTATAACTTTGTACAAGACTAATGCCATGTAGATTTGGTCGACACATTTCTGTTGCCGTCGCTAGTGCCGGCCATTAGATTCTTGTCCGACTACATATGGATAGACGAAAAGGAGCAAAAGTCGATTGTCAAGGCTCTGCAGCTGCTGCTCACGCCTAGCTCCATCTCAGGCGAAGCAAGCACAGTGCTGTCGGCGGTGAAGAACCTCATCGCACAGCCACTGGAGCACGCACTGCGAACCTACCAGCGTCAAGACCCCCGTAACCAGGACATTGAACCGCTGCTGAGGTCGCTCAAGGAGAACCTGCCGCTCTCGCGACGGACCGGCGGTCCGGAGCACCACGAGATGGTGTCGTGGGCCAACAACTCTAACAGTGGACTGTCTGGGGCCATCCGCCACACCATCCAAGGGCTCGTGCAGTGGAGCCTGCAGCCCGGCGTAAACGTGATGCCGACGTCGTACACGCATCGCCAGCTAATCACCGGGCTGCGCACTATCGGCCCGAGCCGGCTGCTGCGGCTCATAATGGAAGAGATTCGGCAGCAGAGCGAGCTGGGCAACGCGTCGGTCGTCTACGACGTGGCCGCGGCGCTCATCGCGGCCACGGACCCGACAAACGAGGCGCCGCCGGGGCCGAACCTGCTCGACACAGCGGGTACCATGCAGGCGACGCCGCCACCGCTGCGGCCGCAGGGCCTGCGAGAGGCGCTCAAAACAGCAGCAGAGGGCTGCAAGCGCCTGCAGAAGCACGACCAGTTCCTGGCAGAGGCGACGGTGCGGCTGCATCGCCGCGTCGAGATGCTGCTGGTCGTGCCGCAGCCGCAGGCAATGCTGCAGACGACGGACATGCCGCTGGACCTGGGTGGCGATGCCATGGCGGCGGCAGCGGCGGCGGCGGCCCAGGCGGCCCAGGCGGTGGGCGCGGATCCGATGAGCGTGGACGGGTTGGACACGACGGGTCTGGACACGACAGGCCTGGATCTGGGCCTGGGGGCGGATATGGGCTTGTCTGGGGGCGGCAGCGACGGGGATCTGTTTGGCGGCCTGGACACGAGCCTAGACATGTTTGATGGGTGGGACAGCATGGATATGGGAGTCAACTAGGACGTTGTTCTTATGCTTTGGTTTGTGTTGGTATCGCGACTGGTTCTCTGTTTCGGTGTTGTGTTTTGAAAAAAAAAAAAAACAGCGAGTTCAACCCGGAAAAGGGGGGGCTTCTTCGAGAAAGCTGGATAATTAGAAACTAATCCCAGCAATCAATATTTTATGAGCACATTTCTACAAGATGATTTGGCATTATGCTGTAGACGAACGATGGCCGATTAACAGCTTTGACCTGGACGAGGCTGAGCTGTGGTCGACTCGGGTACATCCGCACTTATTATTAAGTACAGCCCCTGTTGTACCTGCTACTGAGAAGTGCTGTAGCGTAGTTTGCTGGGAACACGTAGACTGTACTCAAGCCCTGTTTGACGAGGCAACGCGACAAGAAGCCACCTTGCCAACGAAACAACAGGTCGTCGCTAACATGGTTTGCAGCTTTGTACGAGTTTGCGCACGCCTGTATCAGTAGCAAGCTAAATATTAATCCGAAATAATAACCAATTTGTTCAATTCATGCCTGTTGAGTCGCAGATGATACCACATACATGATACCACCAGCTTGCCCGCATAGCGGCCGGCCCCTGTAACGGCCCGCCCCAGGGTCTCTCCAATTGGGGACACGGGGATGCTCAATTCCACCACATGCCCTTTGCTCTTCCTCCTCCCACACTTTTACAACTGTTCCGTCTCCTTTCCTTTCCTTTCCTTTCCTTTTGCTAGGGTTAAAACACTGCAAGCGCATCGTTTTCTTCTCTTCTTCTTCTTCTTTTTTTTTTCGTCTCTTACCCCAATCGTATCCTTTCTGCCCGTCATGCTCTTCAAGTCGTCCCTGCTCGCCGTGCTGGCCGTCCAGGTCTTTGGCGCTCCCGCCCAGGTAAAAGCTTCCCTTTTCGTTGCCGCTGCCAAAGCTTCTTTCAATTCGCAGCGAAGAAGAAGGAAAGAAAAAAAAAATCAGCTATACTCCGTGAACGGCTGAGCCAATTGGCTCTTTGCTCAATCTTTTCACAGTTCACCACCCTATCCCAAGAAATGATGTGCTGACCCCGCGCCGCCTTGCCTCTAGTCCGACGAAACCGCCGCCGCCCCCGCGGAGCTCAAGGCCAAGCTCACGGCCACGTTTCCCGACGCCGAGCTGATCGGGCTGCGCCTCGTCAACGGCAAGCCGACGCGCGCCGTCGTCGACGTGACCAACAACGAGGACGGGCCCATCCAGGTCGCCTTCGTCTCGGGCACGCTCTCCTCGGACGCGTCGTCGCCGCTGCTGCCCGCCGACGCGCCCCTATACCGGCGCATCGTGCACAACCTGACGGCCGCCGAGTACAACCTGCCCGTCGCCGCGGGCGCGTCCGCACAGCTGCCATACGCATTTGCGCTTGACCTGCAGCCCCAGGACGTCCGCGTCCAGCTTCTGGCCGTCGTCACCGACGCGAAGGGCGGCATCTTCCCCGTGACTGTGTACAACGGCACCGCGTCCATTGTCGAGGCCCCGACCAGCTTCCTCGACCCCCAGATGTGAGCCAGAGCTCCCCCCCCCCTCTTTCCTTTTTCCCCGTTGTTGTCCGGGGGTGGCTTCCTGCGCGCGTATCCGTGTGCTGACATGTGTATGTTTGTGCTGTAGCATCTTCCTGTACCTCGTCCTCTCTGCTGCCTTTGCCGGCGCCCTGTACTTTGTCTACAAGACCTGGATCGAGGCCCTCTTCCCTCCCGCCAAAAAGGCGCCCCGCACGCCCAAAAGAGCCAGAAAGGCCGACGCCGACGCCGCTCTCTCCGGCTCCGAGTCTGTGGCGACTGCGACCGGCAGCAAGACGTACGACGAGAGCTGGATCCCCGACCACCACATTGCCCGTCCTGCCGGCAAGCGCTCCAAGTCTGGCACGCCCAAGGCTAAATAAAAGGCCTGGCGCGGGCGCTTATTGGTGTGGAACATGACGCGAGAGATGCAATTTTACTGGCGCTCTCTATGAACGGTGAAGACGCAGATGGGAAACGCATGACTTGAAAGGGGGCAAAAAGCAGGCGAATGAATACGAGTTGCGACGGGAAAAGCAGTCTGGCGTACAATACGTCATTTCTCATCGGGGAATGATAATGACCAAGTGGAAGCATGTAGAAATAACAAGAGCAAAAACTTTTTTCCAAAAAGGTTATCAAGAGTACACCGAGTTTCATTGAGCTAGACTGTTAACCTGCGTCTGCACCTTGCCGTGGTTGATACGACAAAGTCTTTTATTGGAACTGGTCTTTGTTTACTACAGGTTTCGACTTTTTCCTAGACTTCAGTCTGGACCGACTTTTCAACGCAAAAGAATGTGTACCGAGCACTACCTACTTACCTCGACACTATACTCATTCACACCAAGTTATTGCCGTGATGCTAATAATATATATGTATATATTGCTCGTAACAGCTAGTTGCTCCAAGCCAGTACTTAGACTCATAAAGTCGTGGATATTTCGGCTGCTCGAGATACTCTTCTCGCCCGTATCCTTTACATGGTACATGATTCTTTACAGTAGTGGTACATGGGGTTTTCACTCAATGTTTTCTCGAGCTTGCGGCTTCCGCAGCCAGGTACGACATGACGGCCCTATTCTTGAACCGCTCGTCGCCGCTCCTCCCGCCGCCGCCGGCGGTCGTCTCGGCAGCGTCCCCCTGCACATTGCCAAACAGGCACTCCCACAAATCGCCCTTGTCAATCATCTCGCCCGCGGTCCTGTCCTTGCTCATCAGCTTGGACAGTGCCGCGTGCTCCATCTCCAGCGTGTTGGCCTCTTCGATGCTCGCGTCGAGCGGTTCCAGTGTGGACTTGCTGCTGCTGCTGCTACCCTTTTTGCTTTCCTTTTTTCCGCTACCGCTCGCAGCAGTCGCCGTACGACCCATGTGCTCCATGCGCCGCCGCACCGACAGGTTGTATATGGATTCCTCGACGGTGCCCGAGACGAGGTACAGCCAGACAGTGGTCTCGTGCTGCTGGCCGATGCGGTCAACACGCGCAATGGCCTGCAGCTCGAGCGCCGTGTGCAGCAGCGGCTCGCACAAAAAGACGTGGCTGGCGTTGACGAGGTTGAGGCCCGAGGCGTGGGCGCGCGCGTGCAGCAAGAAGCACTCGGCGGCCGGGTCGCTCTTGAAGCGCGCGATGCCGTCGCCCTCGTCAATGGAGGCGTACCCGATGCGGAAACGGCGCAGCGCATTATGCAGCACCGTTAGAAAATCGCGGTACTGCGAAAAGATGATGGACTTGGCGCCCGGGTCCGCCTCGCGCAGCCACAGCAGGTGCCGCACGAGCGTGTCCACCTTTGTGGTAAACGAGGGTCCGTCGAGGTCAATATTCTTGATCTCGGCCAGCTTGTCCGCGTTGAACTCGCTGTAGATGACGCCGTTGCGCAGGCCGCCGCTGGTGTGCTGCCGTCGCGGCTGGCCGCCGCCGCCGGTGTCGCCTTCGCTCAGGATCTGCAGCTGCTGCGGCTTGATGGCAATGTCGTGCAGCTGCTCGACCTTGAGCTGCTTCTTACACACGGGGCAGTTGCGATGCGACTTGTACCATATCATCATGCACTCCTTGCAAAACTGGTGGCCGCACACGGTCAGCACGCCCGTCACAAACGGCGCCTGGCAGATGATGCACATGCGCGGCTCGTTGGACCTGCCGCCGGGCCCGCCTTCGCCGCTCTCCTTGAGATTCTTCAGGTATCGGTTCTTGGCCTCGCTCGAGAGGAACTTCTTGCGTGCGTCCTGTTCCAGCTTGTTCAGCCGCTCTTCGACCTGTGCCGTCTTGTCGCCTTGGTATGGGAGCACAGCGTCCGACACCACCTGCAGCTGGCGGTAGTACTCGAGACGAGCATTCATGGCATCCTTGAAGCTCTCAATCTCGGATTCAAGCGCCGTCGCTGCCTTGTTCTGCTGGCTCAGAAGCGCTTGCGTGCACTTTAAGTGTTCAGAGACAATCTGGAGCTCCATGGCTTCGCGATTGCTGCTGGGTGCGTCTCGGTTTAGTCGAGTCTGTAGACCTCGAAGCTCGCCGATTGCGCCACGCATCGATGTCTGCGAGCGGTGCGGTTTCATCTGTTTCCTGACTTGGAGTAGCGCTAGCATCTTCTCCGGCGCGGGACCGCCGCCGTTTTCTGCCAATTTGATACTCGTCTCAGTCTCATGCTTGACCAGCTCATTCGTCTGTCCAGATATGGCATCTTGGCGATCTGCAATAACGCTTCGCAGCGCCTGCACATAGACCATCAAATCGTCTTGAAACTTGGCAGAATCCACAAGCTCCTCACCGGTAAACTCGACATCATCCTCTTCATCCAGAAGTGGTTGTAGAAGTAGCTGTACCACCTGCTCCCGCCAGTCGTCCATGACGTTGGCCTGCTCGTTGAGCTCTCCATAGAGCACTTCCAATCGGTCAACGACTCTGCCACTTTCAATACCCTTTTCTGTGTTGACGACGAGTTCGGGGACTTGCACAAATGTCTGGTTGTTGGCTTTTCTCCTGATCCTGACCATATGACGGTTTGCTTTTCGATAGCTTTCTTGCAAAATTTCTCGACGCAGCACCTTTGCATTCTCGTACCCTTCGTCCTCGAGCTTCTTGAGGCGATGAAATTCTTCAGAGTCTGGCTCCGTCATTTCTGGATTGTCGCGCATCTGAAAGTTGGCATTGGCGCAAAAGAATACTGCCTTGTGGTGTATCTCCAATGCAGAACGTAAGCGCCGATGTAGCTCCGAGAGCTTGCCTCTTGAGTCGATTGCATCGATATCGCTCTCAGATTCAGAATCAGAGCCGTGTATTTTTGGAGCAACAGGCTCAGGTTGTGAGTCTTGGGATCGCTTCAGCTCTTGAATGCCGCTGGCGAGTTTCGCTCTTGCATCCTCAAGAAGCTTCGCTGTCTCCTCGCGAACTTGTTCCCATATGGCGAGAGCCTCCTTGACTCGTGGACTGTTCTCGAAAAGCTGACCGCGCGTCAGCCTGGCTGACAAATAAGCCCTCTCTTCATTGCGAATAGCCGCTTCGCTCTGCTCTAACATGGCATTGAGTACTTCCTCAATGGTACGCATCGGCCGTTCTTTATTGTGTCCAAGCAGACGTCGGCTATACACTCCTACTTCTGGATGCAGAGCTGTTTGGCGCAATCTGGTCAGCCATGTACGCATCTGCGTCTCGTGATCTTCAAATTCCCAGTCGTCAGTCGTCGGAGTCCCGGTCAATGTCAATTGACAGTCCTTTGCCATGTCCTTGAACAAGCTTTGGTAATGTTGCTCCTCGACCGCACTGAAAGGCATGCTAATAACATAGCGCTTTTGAGGCGGCAGAAGAATCTCGTCTCTCACCAGTGCCTTTGTATGCCGCAGCGCAAGCGACTGGAATAGTTTTTGGAATAGCGGCTTATGGAAGGTGATGAGCGCATTCCATACTTGATTGGCATAGCAATATGGGTGATAGCGGAGAAACAACAGTAAGCCAAATAAATCTTTCACGTCGTCCTTGACTGGGGTTCCTGTGATGCCCCATGCATTGGTTCGCGGAATAAGGCGAGCAACTGAAGCAGCCTGGCTCACACCACTCTCAATCATCTGAGCTTCGTCAAGACATACTCTCCACCAGGATATCTGTACGAGAGGTGACTTGGGGCGTTTATAGGCTCTTTCAAAGCGACGTGAGCGTTCGGGCGGGTCAGTAGCGAAGTGGAGTTCTTGGGATAGAACAGAATATGTTGTTATGACAACATCATACGACGCGAGCTTGACCACTGCTGTGCCTTGTTCGTCTTCCTCGAGCTTCTTGCAGCCTTGATAGTGAATGACCCGGAGAGACGGCGCATGGGTTGCGATCTCGGTCATCCACTGTTGTCGGAGAGGTTCGGGCGTGACAATGAGAGTAGCTTTTGTGTGCAAAAGTCCATCGGAATCTTCCTGGGAGTCTGGTATCTCTTGGGGAAGTTCTGAGCGCTGATTCAATAAGATCAGTCCAATAATCTCGAGAGTTTTGCCAAGGCCCATCTCTTCGGCCAGAATACCTCCTTTCATTGCTCTGTCAGCAAGGTGATAGGGAGTCTTGTTGCGCGTAACGACGTGAAACACATCACTGAGGTAAAAATCTTTTCCTTCTGCATCCTTGACTTGGCGAAAAGTATCACAAACAGAATGTGGAACAGAGTCTGCAATGGGTTCCATGCCGGAAGCTGTATATTTGATGCCCTCGCGATGTAGAAGCCATTTCACGGTCCTTTTCTGATATGGAAAAAGGGTAGCATCTAATGAAGGGATCTCAATATATGCGGAGTCTGTGTCGTCTTTGGGGGGAACGTAGGCTGCTTCGTAAAAGTCCATTGGGGACCAGGCAGAGGAATTACTCGCTGCATGGGGGAAATAGGTATCGATGATGTTTTGGCTCTCTTTCCGCTCGACATTGTTTCGCATCGTGTAGTATGGCGACGTGGTTTCATTCCACATTATGGCAAACGTAAACGCACAAGTGAGCATGCCTTGCGCAATTTCGAGCCGGGCGTCGACCTTGGTCCATAGCACTCCGTGCGCGCTCCGTCGCACTGGCTGCGACATGAGTTTGTCCATAGTGCCCATTCCAGGCTCGACATCATTGCTTTGTATTGAGACGGCAAAGGCAGGAAGACCAATAGCCTTGTCACGGGCTCTGAGACGAAGCAAAGTGTCACCGTATTGAAAGGCGACGTGGAGTCCGACGTCGGGCTTAACGGACAGCTGGTCGTTCGTTTCGCGGCGCTCGATAGTACGAGTAAAGGATATCGTACTCTGTTTCACACATATGGAACCACTCGGAGGAGCCTCTGTGGTCTTGCGACGCTTTGCAGAGTTTTCACGGCTTACACCATTGGCGATGATATGGTGCTCAGAGCCAGACGGCAGCGCCAGGAGCGCATCGACGATGTCGGAGGATAGGGCATCTGCAGGGACACTTTGGCATCAATTCTGTGTCTTTTTGTTCGTGCATGTCTGTTATGATGGCATACCGTTGAAATCGAATCGGCTGTATGCCGTCCGTACCGGCATTCGTGCAGTGCGCTTGAATCGACCCATGGTAGAGGTTTATCAGGGGGATTTGCGCGAGCTTGAAGCTCGAAGTGGCATCACGCAGTCATGAATGAGGATTTCCGTCGCGGTGGACTGGTAAAAATCGGCAGGGACAAATGACTAAGAAGTGAGGCACGGATGGCGTGGAAAAGATGGTTGTTGTCAAGCATATTCAATCCCGAGTGCACTTCTGCCTGGTGGATCCACAGCGTTTGCCTTGTTCACGCAAGAAGTGTCAAAGCTGCGAACTAGATCAAGGCAGCACAAATCAGGCATACAACAATTTTGTAATTTTCCGTTGTGGGGTCCAATATGCCTTTTTTTTTTCGAGATGCTAGTTTTTCCAAAGTCGAAACTGCAGTCTACAAGGCCAGTTGGTACGTTCGCAACGTTTGAAGTTTGTCACGTCACTGTGAATGATTCGCAGCCTTGCGACGACCCACTTCAAACATGGCAGCCTCGCTTACATAACGCAGCCAATTGGCGACAAATTTCGAGCTTCATTTACAGGCAAAGACATCCTTTCCCTCCGTCCAAGTGAACGGTGGACTGCGTCGCATTTTCCTGCTGGATTGGTCCCAGAACTAATTCTTGTTTCTCTTTCCCTCACAAGTACGAGATTCTGGCCTTTTCGCCCACAGACTGCCTGCCAATTGCCTCTGCGACGTTCCAATCTCTGAACCCCCTACCTCGACAGACATCTCGACAATGAGAGTCCAAACCCTGTGGTCGTCGCTACGACCACTCGTCTCAGCGCCGACGACGAGTGCATTCAGCAGCCAAATACGATGTCTACACAAGACACGGCCTCGTCCCACGATTCCCGAACCTCGGCCATTTGTCCCCGACGTCGAGACGTTTCTGAAGCTCATTGGCCGCGGCCTGAGCAAGCACGCGAGCAAGTTTCCCTCGTGGGAGGCGCTCTTCACCATGACCTCTGCGCAGCTCAAAGAGCTCGGCGTCGAGCCCCCGCGCACACGACGATACCTCCTGCAGTGGATGCAGCGCTACCGCAAGGGCGTTGTCGGCCCCGGCGGCGACTTCAAGTTTGTGCAGGACGGCGAGGCGCACCTGCGCGTCGCGACGCCGCCAGCGGCCGCCGCCACGGATGTGCGATGGGTGGTCAATGTGCCCCACGGCGAGGGAATTGACCTGCAAACTACGGAGGGGACGTATCCTCGGCCAAAGGGCTACTCGGTCAGCGGCCTGAAGACGATAGCCGGCAGCTACGCCACCGAGCTGCCGGGCAAGGGCGGTGCCGTGGTCAAAGTCACAGAAGGCATGTGGGAGCAGAAGCAGGGAAGGAAGATTGACGGTGGTGAGCGCAGAAGGGCAGAGACGCGCTTCAAGAAGCGCTCCGCGGCGCGCCGTTCCGAGCGTGAGGCCGAACTGATGAAGCACCTGTAAATTATAACAAAAGGGGAGTATGGCCGGGGTCGTCAGCATATAAACCCCATGCCTTGTACTAAATACATTGTTAACTTGTACTTTGATTCCGTCCATCTGAGACACGCTGATGCTTGTGCTTTGCTTACATTTCGACTCTGTGCTCTCGGGTGAGGATGTGCTTCACAGGCTTCTGTTGTTTGGCTCAGTGGACTTTTGCCAAATACCAGCCAGGGGATGAGAGTTGTTACAAAATGCTCAATTCGAGACCAGTACTCGGTCATGGCAACCGTTGATGGTCCCAGCCTGCACGGGGTTCAATCCTTGCATCTGAAATCCAATTCCTGCCGACATTACCGACTGTCCGATAAATGAGATCTCTGGGTTTTTTTTTTTTTTTACTGCCCTGCCTACTGGGGGTATAAAAGGGACTTTTGACCTAACCGCAGCTATCAGAGCCTTTTCGATTGCGCCGGTTGAAAGAGGTCCTCTTTAATCCGTACAAAAGCATCTTCTGGATCCGACAAGGCTGACCTTTCGATACAGAATATACACAAAGGACCATTCAGGTTCAGAATCTGGTTTTATTAGCTTCAATCCATCATGTCTTCACTTTCTTTTTTTTTTCTTTTTTTTTTTTTTTTGACCATACAACGCGTGGTAGTCGGTTCACAGGCTAACTGCGCCCCCCCCCCCCTCCCTCCCCATCGCAAGCCTACTCGTATTTGCAGCAGACGATATATAGCACTTCTATCAATCCAGCTATGCTTGCAGAGTAATTTACTCTCCATAGCCATCGCGACTACATTGACATATGATTTAATCAGCGCACAGCGGCTTAAAACTCTCAGCCGAGGCGAGGCGCACCCCTTCTTCTAGCCCGCCGCTACGCCCCCAGCCTCACATTGAAATGGTTTTAGTTGCCAATTTTCTTTTTTTTTTTTTCAGCTCTGCCCACTTTCGAATCCAGCAAAGAAGCCTTTTCCGTTCGGTCCCTAGCTTTGTTTCGGCATGGGCCTCTTTTTTTTTTTTTCCCGGGAAAACAAGTCATCCCCCTTCCTAAATAGCTCTCCGATTACCTTGTCTAACCCCCCATCTGCGTTGGCTCATTGTGCGATGCTGACGGCGTCAAGATGTAACACGCCTTGCGCCCTTGATTAGCGTCGCCGCGCATCGCAAGGCTCGGTTGGCGTTTTCCTTATCGTGTCCCCTTTTCTCGTGAAACGTACATATACCAGTGCGCCCTCTCGGTCGTCTCTTCCAATAGTCAATCGGCAGGACCATGTGGGAAAGCCCATCGGTGATGTTAGCGGCCCGGGCGTCACCAAAACTTGCCGTTGTGGCTTCTCACGAGTCCCGCGATGGGAGATTCAGGGCTTGCCTGAAAAATGGCGTCGAATGCCTGCTGTGCTTGAACTTGTTCGTACAATCGTGAACCAGTCTTTCCCCCCCCCGCCGCCACCACCGCCACCGCTTCTCGCACAGGTTGTTGGCGCAAACCCGTCGACGTGATTTGCTTGGCACAATCTTTTATCTATATCGAGAGGGTCGTTCGAGGCAGTGGCGCAGAGACCTGGGTAGAAGTGGTTGTTTGTCCGCCCCCAAAATGATACTTCCGCGCAGTCCATGAAAGTCTTTTGACTTTAAGTCGAAAGTTCAAACAGTTGACTTGTTATCGTCTCCGGTCACCGCCAAGGCTATTCTCGCTTCGACGATTTGAAAGATCTGCTGATTACAAGATACGTCGCAAGTAATTTACAACGTTACTTTAGCGGTAGCCAATTCAATAGATCTTGTGGGAATCCGGGATGATGCGGGCGAGTTGGCCGCTGTCCAGGTTTCGCGCTTCTTGACAAGGGTTGCGGAACAAGTTTGCCTTGTGTTCCAATGGTCTGAAGTTGGGGCCCTTTTAAAATTCCCGTTGTCCTATGCGCACCGTCGCAATTGCAACGGTGATCTGCGAAATAAAGTTATGTGGGATTTTTCTACGCCGCGGTTCGCCTAATTGCTAACACCTCTGAGGAATGACAGAACTCGAGTCACTGAGTTGACGCAGTTTCAAGTCGACAACTCGCTACCATCAACGAACATGGTTCTTCAGTTTCTTGTGGAATAATCCCGGCTAACGACATGTTTGGAGCTGCTGTCCACACCTCGGTTGAGGATTGTGTGCAATCTACAACAATCTTCCCTAAAGCTGACCATGTCAACTTTGCGAACCAGAGATGGTCGCTTCCATAACGGATGAGTTTGTGGGCTATATCCCTCGAGTCCCCGACTTTTACTCGAGATATTTCCCCCTTGGGCCTGGTTCAGCGATTGGGTTCTACTCTGACAACCAATGGTTCGTTGCAACGCCTCAGCTGAACAAATTGCTCCACCTCTTTGGAGCCGCGGTTCTTTGATCAAGTCTGACGAAGAATTGAAAATTGGGGAGAAAAAGCACGCTCAAGATGTAGAGCGGTGTTGTCCTTTAAATTTATTGCGCCAATTGTGATTCGGTAATTGTGCAGATTGCTCAGACTGCAATCGTGCATACAAAGTACAACGGGTCACATTCTCCCCGTCTGGTTTTGTAAAGAGAATATGGGTTTATCTACTCTTGTACGTCTCGGTGAGATTTATATGGAGCATGTCAATCGTTTTCCTCTTTTCTCGCCGACGAATGTTATTGTGTGTTTTTCAAGTCTCCCTCATTCATGTTGCCCGTCTCCCTCTCCCACTGGCGGAAACACGTGGGAAGCGATGGTGTAATGGCGTACCGTACGCTACAAGGGACATTTGTTAGGGATCTGAAACTACAGTCGATCTTGAATCCTCACTACGATAAAAGCCCGCCGCCACAAGCTCTGTTGGCCGACTCTTTCCATGCTCAAGAGACGACTGGTGCAATTGTGGCGGGAACATGTCAGCCAGAGGAGCAGCATGTTCAATGACATGTGACTGTTTGAGGCATTAGATGGAGACTTCTTAAGAATCTCATCATTATGAGGCTGGTGTGCGTGATGTGGATAACGGCAAGTCGAGTGGCGCTCATCGTAGAAGCTCCCCATTTGTGCTCGATTCGGAAAGTCGTGAATCGAGGTTTATCTCGGCCGTTACACATGAAGCACGCAACGTTTATCTAAATCCAGCATGATTATTATCACGTCTGTGTTTCCAAGCGTTCATCTTGTTGCATGCAGTTTCAAGCCTGGTCCAGGACAGTTTATTTTAATTCTAAAGTTTGTCAGCATGGGCGCAAGAGTAAAACTTGGCTGCCAGCCGGCTCCATCAGGCCCAGCGTCTACAGAGTACCAAGCATACACTTTTGAGTGATTGAGTAAAGTCGTGCTTCTGAATAACCAGGGGTAGTTACTTTGGTCGAGACGAAAAAGATATGCTGCACGCCCCGGGTGTAAGCCTCGCGGCAGGCAACCAAGCTTCTAACCCGATCTGCTAACTAGTTAGCGTTCTTTGACTGATGATGGACTGAAAAGTTGGGACAGGGCTCTCGGACGGCAGGCTTGCACTGTTTTAGCACGGATCAAGAAAGTTATGCCACCCATCACCCCTTTGGCCAACGAGGCAAGGTGGCGAGCAGTGATAGGGCTTCCAAAGCATGACCCCCCCCTTCCACCAAAGGTAGCGCTAATGTTGGCGAGCTGAAAAGCTTAGATTCAAGGCTGCTTGCCATGTGGCCTTGACGCCGTTTGAGTTTGGTCGCCCAATTCTGCGACACTTGCTGCAGGCTTGCATCCGGGTACAGTAGACACACGCCCGTGCAGTGTAAGTCGCCTAGATTTTGTAACTAGCGGGATACAACGTGTCCAGGAGATGACAAACCGCTGAGCAGAACATGATTGAGGATTCAAGATGCATCTTGATATAATTCTCGCCAGCATTTTTATTCTAGCCATCATTTAAGCTTTTTACTGTATTGACTTGTACCAGTCAAAGTGAACGGATGACCAGATGGCCCCATGGGCAGGGAAATCGGGCAGGGAAATCTGTTGAGTCATCTGGGGGCTGAAAACCAGGGCGTCATCGACGCTAAATCGCAGCCTCTTGGCCTGGCTAGATAGCAGAAAAGCGGCTATTCGCAGTTTCGTATTTCTCGCATTGCTGCTCCATAGTTAGGATGCCCATATCAGTAGAGTCATATGCCATGGCTGAAGAAGCCGGCCGCCACACGGCACGGTTTCGCGCAAATAATGCCCCATACGGTTACAGTAACTAGTTGTTTTAGCACCCGGAACGCTCGGTTGTCGCTGTCAAAGTGGTCTACCGTCTAGTCAATGCAAGCAGGCCAGGCAGGTACTTTGCTAACTATCATATTGAATGCGCCTGCAACTTTTGGTGCAACCAAGTTGGTGGCTATTCTCATGGCTGCCAGTGTAATCTGTAATAAATGCCACAAAACATGACCAAAGAGGGCAATTTTTGTCACAAGCAGAGCGCCGTCTTCCATTGCTAGCATGAAAATGGGAAGGGAGAAAAAAAAAAAAAAAAAGGCCATTGTACAGCTCAGTACAAGACACACTCACTCGGCTCTTGACAAAGAAAGCTATTCGCAAGATGAGTTCTCACTTTACGACACCCCGGGCACATGAGACTGGCGCAACTCGCGCATCGGACCAGGCGACGGACCTTGTTACAACCCGCCGGGGCAACAGAGCCCCAGGGCTTCCGAGTGCCGTTTTCATCGGTGGGAAACATCTCGCCAGCGTTTGGGTACACTCTCTTATTAGACACTCTTTTCAAGTACTCCGTACCGGCAGGTTTGTGTTTGTCGTACCACGTTCTGCGTCCATCGTCATCCCAGGCCTCGTTGATCAACAGGCAGATCCAGCCACCAGCAGCCTCGCGCCGTCGCTCGCATTAAACCCACGTCAGAGAAGCCACTACGCACAAGGTCTCGAATTCTAGTTCTACGAGACTATTCTTGGGCGCCAAAATCTCGGTAGATGAGTCTCTTTCTGCATCTCGCATCTCTTCCCCATCATCTAGCGTCATATCACAGAAGCAGTCTTGGCTCAAGTGCAAACAACGAAAGAGAATGAAAAGTTTCATGGTCCATGGCCATATCGAACCCTCTACTGTTTTCTAGCCCTCGCTACATACTCTCTTAATAAGTCGTATGGTTTTTTCGAGACGGACAACCCAGGTTTCTGCTTCACTATTGATGCTTCAGCTGCCTCAGTCGGCAACAAGCATGCTGTCAGTCAGTGCTTGCCATTCTGGTGGCTTCTCACAGGCTCAGGCTGCGCAATGCATCTCGTGGTTGGATATCGGCCGTGCACTATTATTGCCAAATTCGGCTTCCGAGGGCACTTGTTGTAGACGAGGACGGATCGTCTATTAGTTATTGCCACAGCCCTCATTGCTACTGTACCTGGCATGGTTGGGATGGGGTGCAGCGCGGCTCTTCCTGAGTAGCACGCAGGCAACCGGCAAGGCAGCTATTTAATAAATACGTTGCGTTGTTACTGGCAGCTACCTATTTAGTTCTTAGTTCTCCCACCAACCCTACGCCTCAGCCCCCGTCGCCCTCTTTGCCCCATCTTCATTCACACCCCTCCGAACCCCTCCCCCAAACTCTTCTCCGAACACCCTGGCTGCCCGCCTCATTCTCTGCCGAGTTCTGATTGTTGCAGTGCTTGATGGCCCCAGCTGGACATTTCCCCCTAGCCTAGTCATCATGTCGGTGCCTGCCGCCAGCTCAGTCTCCAGCATGTCTCTAACTAGACTCTCTCTCTCTCTCTTCTGCCCTACCGGTCAAGATGCCCATAATCTGCCTAGCGCAGTCTCTGGGCCTGGCTTGCAGATCCCTTCATCCAGTACTTTGTACGTCGACAAAGGGGTGTGTATAGAAGAAGAAGGATGAACTCTTTGACACCCAGACCATGATTGTTCCCAGATGCTGCAAAGTTATTAGACAGCGGTAGTCGCTCTTATTATCCAGGGCTTCCAATTTCTTTACTTGTACTTGCAACACACAACGCCACACTTGATCACTACTCGACTCCTTGTCGTATATTGCCTTTATCTATTCGGAACAGTCCAAGCCCTACGCCAGACTACGATACACTCGATATGCACGCGCATGTATGACACACCACCTGAGCACAAGACTCTGAGCTGCAACCACGATAATACACTCTTGTTGCGCACATCCCTTGCTCTATTCCAAACAAGACATCCCCCATGCCCTCGTACAGCTCCTGGGCTTCTGTATCCTGTCTCCAAATCACATAGCAGCAAGGGGCCAACATATACTCTTGACGCATCATGTCGTCTCACATGTCGGGAGAGGGCTCATACAGCCCCCAAATCTCACCTGTAATTCCAAAGAAAAAGGCCAAAACCAGCGTCAAAAATGCACACTGGGCCGATATTACCGATCCTGAGCAGCGTCGACGCATCCAAAATCGCATTGCCCAACGCAAATTTCGTAAGTTTTTTCTCGATACACCCTCCTCATGAAAAACCGAGCAAAACCAAACTTTTGCCGGGGTGGTGCCATGTTTTGCTGACTCCAACATGTTTGCGCCTCCCTTTTTTCCCCCCGCCACAGGAGAAAAAGCGAGAGAAAACAGAGAGATCAAAGAGCGCCACATGAGAAATCTAGAGCACGCCGGCAACAGCTATCGCATTCCCAACGCGGCCGACATCACGGGCGACGGCGCCTTGTCCGGTCTGCCATGGGGCAGCGTCAACCTGGGCCACGTCGTGTCGCGAGGCCACGAGGCAGAGAGCAAGCGCAGCAGCAGCGGGCGCAATACCTACAACGGCGATGCCAGCAGCAACCAGTCCAGCAACAACAACAGCAACAGCAACAACAATCACAACTACACCCTGTCATCGTATGGCCAGGTAGCGGCGCAGCCCATCAGTTACGGTTCCACCGCCGCCGCCGAGGGCCAAGTAATGGAGGATTCACCATATTTTTACGGCATTGGTCCGCCTCTGATGCCGGCATTTTTCACGCAATGATCAAGTTATTGTAGGTTTTTTTTTTCTTTTTTTTTCTTTTTCTTTTTTGGAATGTGCAATGTGCGCTGCCAAAAGTTTGCGACTCGCTGACAAACGGCTGCAGTGAAATATGGCATCTGATGATTTTGGCGTTTATAACGGTTACAGGAGGACAGGGGCTGAAATGCGGAAACTAGACAGCGATTAAAAACAGCAGTGTGTATTATTGTACGGTCGGTAGCCCTTGAGCGATGCATATTCTTCTTGTTTGACTGCAGCAAAGTATCTGCATTTATGATTTCGGACCTTGGTTTATTCCATCACCTCTTTCAAGTATACCTCTTCCGCAGTATATTTAGATGTTTCTTGGGGCAAGCTGCCGCGAGTACTCGGTAGTTGCATGGATCATGATTTACGATACGTTGTATCTTGTCTCGATTGCCGGCTCATTGTGTGCACATTCTGTGGCTCGACGCCTGGTACAAGCATAGCCACAGCCTCCCGTTCACCGCAGGCATCCTAATTCCTCCTCGTCACCGTGCATTTTTAACCCGATGCATACGTTGCATAATCCAGCTCCTCAGCCCTGTACACGCGGCAGGGAAACCGCTCATGCACACTGTGGCGTTGTCATTTGAATGCCACGTCCGAAGCGGCCGCAAGTCTTGGCCTGGCCTTAATCAGCGATGAATCACTCAGCGACGAATCACTCGGGCAACAATTCTTCGCATCTCTTCGGTTTCATCAGAGGGCCAAGTCACGGCCCCATGCATCTCCCCTACAAGCATCTTTGGACCCCAACCGGTAAACTAACTATTTAGTTATTTTACTCTGACCATGGGCTACGTAGTTACCAGCAGGCTAAAATTAGGGCTGTCGTCGAATTATTAACGTTGGTGGTCCCGGGTCCATGTTGCTCTCACACACGCCCCCTTGCGCCCGAGGAAGCTGGAGAAGCTAACTAATTCAAGACTTTTTAAATGCGCCATTGGCTGAAAGCACAACGAGAAGAAAAAGTGGCAAGATGAATTGACATGGGGTACGAGAGGCTGAAGATGCAGCCTCGGGGCTTGGCAAGTCCTGCTGCCACGCGACCATGCAGAAATATCAATTACAGAAGCAAAAAAAAGAAGCCCTAATTCGCGACATGAAGCATAAGCAGCTGTAGCGAAATGTAAAGCCTATTGACAAGGGCAGTCTCGTTCTCAATATATATATCCTTGGTCTGTGTTGATGAGTCGTGGGCGGCCCGCGCTCTCTTTCAAAACAGTCGTCACCTTTTTCTATCAACAGCTTTCACCACATGCGGCTGACACTTGGTGTGCACAAGATGCAAGACGGAGGAGGATTAGCCGACCGCTACTACAGCATGTGCACCATTCATCGGCAAAAGATGGCGTGACTGCAGCAATCAAAGTCGGGGTCCACTCCAAGACCTTTTGCAATTCTTTCCCGTCATCCACCGTTTCCCGTTTAAACAACCGCAACAACATGTGGTAGTTGCATCTTTTGCCAAGCCGCAGTGGCAGGTTGGTGGCCGCCGTGGGCTGTGTGTATGATAACTAGTTATAGGCAGGCCCTGACGCGTTGCGCCACCGGCCTCAATGTCTCTCTCCCCGGACAATTTGTGTCTTTGCAGAAAAGGCTTCGGTTGAAGAGGGCTGTTGCAGGTGAGTGACGTAAAAAAAAAAGCAAAGAAAAGAAAAGAAACGGCCAAGTGAAGGTGTATGCTCGTCTAACGACCAATGGCGACAGCTCAAGGTCTCAGCCTCTGGCCGTCTAATCTACGATCTGTCCGCAATTTGCTTATTGACTCGAGGTCAATCTTTCCCTTGACCCTTTTTGATCCGGACGTTGCAGGAAAACTCGACCCCTACTTGTGATACTTCATTTGCTTCGTAGTATTTCAGCTCGCACTGCTGGCTCAATTTAGTTGCAGCCTCCACTAACTAGCCCCAACACCAATAGACCACTCAACTTATACACACCCCTCCACTTTGATGCCTATAGCCCTCCAGCAATCCTCATGTGAGCCTTTCGGGCCAAAAGAAAAAGAAAACAAGAATGCAACAGGCCTTTAGAAGTCACCATCTCGCGAGGGTCGAGAATTACACGTCTCGGGAAACAACATGACCGCGCCAGGTACGCGGGGAAGAATCCTATATCATTCATGACAAGTGTCACCCTTCAAAGCCAATCTCTGTATACTTTTGACACGGTTAAAAAGAAAACAATCCGATTCGAGGCGGATGGTTCCGAAAGATTAACGCCGCCGTTTGGGCCACTTTCGCATCATTGACTGGGCGAGAGCTAGCCCCGACTTACATTGGCACCAAGAACGTGCATCGAGAGCCAAAGACACACGATGACGGCTTAAGACCTGGAACTTTTCACATCAATGTGGTTTAGTCTTAGATGGATTTTTCTCGCTAAAGTAACGAGGAACAAATTGTTCAAATGCTCTTGGCATCGTTATTTCGCTGCTCGCGTGCCTCGAGGCCTCTTTGTCAACAGCTCCACCGCCTGGCAGAAACGCCCCGAAAGCTTGCCCCACACTTGCGTTCGTTTGTCGGGCAGTAAAAAAACATTGGACCAGTTTAACTTGATGTCGTTCTTCTTGACGAGCGCCTTGGATTGAATCATTTCATCACGCCCCGAGCCTTTCTCTCAGCATCTCATTTTGGAAGCGCAGCGCCTCATAGCACTCAGTGAAGGGGCTTTCTAGACCACGCCGAATTTGCCCCAATTCAACCTCACGCTCGCGAATACTGCGCTCTGAAGTTACCTGTATTGAGGATTAAAGGTATATTCACACGCATGCTCCTATGGTTGCACCCGACTGTGTGGATTCTGTTCTGACTATCCTTTTCTCCCCTTCATTCGTAGAGTTCTCCGTGACGCATGAGCACTTAGCTGGGTGCCTGAAACGCCAAGATCTTCATCAACGAGTTTCCGCAGTAGATTTGACGGCGCAGAATCTTGGACGTCATGGCTGGTGCCAAGCTCAAGACGAGTAAGCCTAAAACGGTGAAGAAGGGTTCAAAAAAGGCCGAGGGCAAAATTAAGACAGGCAAGAAGGCGGTCCGGGAGGATACTGCCACGGTCGAGAAGAAGAGAGCAAAGCTGCTGGCACGTTCACAGGAGCTGGAGGAGGAGGCGCACAAGCTGCTCGCCGAAGCTAAAAAGGCGGCGGACAAGTATGCAGAGTTGACCGAGTCACTAAAGGTCGTCCACGACGACGACGACGACGACACATCATCAGAGGTATGATTTGTTTTCATGGTGATGTCTGCAATGGCAGCTGACACATCGGCGACAGAGTGAATCGGACAAAGAGGTCCTCACACCATCTTCGGGGTCCACGAGCTCGTCTTCCGACTCCAGCTCAGAAGACGACGCCACGGTTCCCCCACCGAAAGCCAAACCCGGCAAAAAGAGCAAAAAGGAAAAGGCCAAGCCCGAGCGCAAGCGAAAGCGCGAGGACTCGTCGTCGTCGCCGTCGTCATCGTCCGACGACGACGACACCAGCAGCAGCAGCAGCAGCAGCAGTAGCAGCAGCAGCAACAGCGACTCGGAGGACAGCGAGGCTGATCAAAAGGCCGTCAAGAAAAAGTCAAAGCAGGCCAAAAAGGAGGAAAAGGTGAAGAAGATCAAGGACAAAAAGGACAAGAAAAAGGCGAAAAAGGAAAAACAAAAGAAAGCGGCCAAGGATTCGGACAGCGACAGCGACGACGACGACAGCGACGATGAGGATGAAACGCCCGCCACGGCCACCGGCGGCAGCAAGCCCGAGAGCTGGCACGTCACCGACCTCGACGGCGGTTCCGCCCGGCAGAGCAAGTTCCTGCGGCTTCTGGGCGGCAAGAAGCAGGGCATGAGCCTTTCATCTGCCAGCGCCGCCGGCGGCAGCAGCAGCAGCAAAAGCACGTCCGAGTCGACGAGGGCCGAGGCCGAGATTCAGCGCCAGTTTGAGGAGGGCATGAAGATGAAGAATGACGGCGGGGGCCACCGTCGCGGTCTCGGTCTGAATGGTTGAAGCGCAAGGGGGAGGGAGGGGAGGGGATTGTGGTTGATGGAGGGAGGGAGGGGAAGAAAGAGCGGTTTACATGTACAACAATATATCAGGGGCGTGAAATTGACATGAAGCCCGTTTTTTTTTTTTTGTATATCTTTGCGTTGGACTCTTTTGCAAACGCGAATAGCGACATGGCCAACGCCACTATGCGACCATCTTGGCCAGATTGAGCATCAAGAAATTGAAACTTGTTCAAATTATATCGCTTCGGCTCTACGACGCCCAACATTTTTATGAAATACATGTAATCCCAGTCCACGGTCCTCTACCTGCGCGACCTTCTTCCGACCATTGCAAGCGCTCCTTTAAATGTCGCTGTTTGCCAGCTTGACAAGGCAAGGTAGGCTAGGCATGATGGCTCAAAGCATCAACCCAGTAACTATGGGCAATGACAGCCACAACATATTACGGTGTTCCGAGTCTTCTAGCAACCGAAACATACATCGCACAACTCATCCTTGATCCTTCTCACTTGGAATGACCCGCAGTTGCTTTTTTCGTTGCCCAAACTCCCACATGGCTATATAGTGCGCTCGTCGTTTATTGACCCCACCAGCGGGCGATGACCTCAAAGATTAGGCCGCCAAAGACAACAAAGGCGAGAAGAACTAATAGCAAAACAGTGTTAGCTTGTTTGATTCGCAAAGGAGTAGTCGTGTAGGTCTGCGCAAGTCCACGTCTCAGTCAGAAGCAGTCTGCTTCGGCCCCATTTGCTTCTCAGCCTTGGGCAGTGCCGCCAGGATCTGCCTGCACATCTCCTTCCCCTTCCAGTAGCATTTTCATGGTCACCAAAGACTCGTGAACAGGATGCATGTAGAATAGAAGACGCGCCAGTGGAATCAGCCTAATCATCCGGCTCCCATCCCCTCTGACGAAGACGTAAACGCCATGACTAGCGGATGGCGCTTGTCAAGAAGAGAGCAGGACGCGGTCTTTGCCAGTTCCGGATATACAAGAAAATACAGTCTCCTTCAATTGTAGACACGAAACATCGGTGGATGGCGCGCAGACCGACGGGGTTGTTGCGGTTACGTACCAATCCAAAATGGAGAGATGGTCGGCTTCTGGACGGCCTTTTCGCGCTTCTTGATTTGGTCGATAGACTTTCCCATGCGGGTCTCCTGGTCCTTGGCAAATTTGGCATTGCGACGTCGCTGTTCGGGAGTTTGCGCCTGTAGAAAGGGGTGCCCTTGGTTAGCCCTCAAAGTCTATGGACAGGAGGCCATCATCCCCTTTGATAGAAATGCGGTGCCATCAGGTTGCGCCACAACTGATTGCGCAAAAGGCGAGCAGCCAAAAATGCCCACTTCACATGACGTACCATTTTGGATATATGTGTGATGCGACGACGGTCAGTCGAGGGGACGAGAGGTGTGGGTTGTCTGTCGCGATTGAACGAGGAGCAACGTTTGGAATTTGAATGAATGGAGGAGCTCCCAGGTATGCGGGTGCCGCGTAGCACTGAACAGGTATACGTTTGGAAGACTCGAAAGTTCTGGAGCCGGACGAGGTGTCGAGGAAGTTTTTCGAATCTTCGATATGACTGTATCGCAATTGATACACGGAAGTGAGCAATGTGTTCAGATTTCAAGACGAAAGACAAGGTTTGGGTCTGAAGGGCCTTTGGACAAGTGTCGTCAATCCAGGGAGTCGGCCCATTACTCGCTCGGAAAGGGAAGGTGCGCCTGGACATCTGGCCCCTAGCTGTACCCCACAGAGCGCAGCATACCTAGCCTAGGTAGTGGGCGTGTGGCGGTGCGAGTCTTGGGGGCAGCGCCACATTTAACTTTCGCGCTGAGAATAGCCTCCTAATCGCGACTGTCTTTGCTCATCAAGCCTGCGAACGCTCAGATATCCAGCATTGGAAAAAATTTGGAAGAAATACGGCAGAATTTTTCCTGCTGAATATATCCGAGGATCTCTAGACTTTCGAATTCGAAATGTTCTCAATACGCGCTGCGACGGCTGTTCGTCGCCTGCCTACCTTGCGCCGTCAACTGGTCCCTTCAAGAACATATGCCACAGAACAGTCGGCCAACCCTACTGTAAGGCCACCCCCTTCCGCCACTGCGCTCATTTTGGTTTGATGCATGCCTGTATACCGCAGTCACTGCATCGCGCGGCGCTTCTGGAACCCGCCAATCACGTAGAGGCCTTGTTGCCGCCGAGGGTTTGGATTCCACCTACTGACTGTTGAACCGCAGACAAGTTTCTACAAGACCTTTTCGAGACCCATAGCCAAGGTCATGATCCTGGCCGTCTTTACGTATCAAGTCGCGTACTGGACCTGGTCAAAATTGGAAGCAGACGAAGCGTGTGATAAGATTGATGGTAAGTGATGAACTACCCTGCAATGGCCTCTAGCAATTAATGCGCATCGCCCCCGTCCTCGAGAAACCATCAGCTCATACCGAAAATCATTGTCTAGCCGAGATTGAGACGTTGGAGAAAAAGGTGAATGATTACAAGGAGTCTAAGGCTGTTGTCAAGGTGGAATCCGAGTAAGGTAGTGCACATACAGTCTGAAGACTGACAAAACGCATCGTGAGACTCTCGAGCACTCTCACCAAAATGTACAATATAATAGCATGTTACCAAGCCAGTCGACATGGCAAAAAGAACTAGAGCCATTTCACCGTATGTGTGATACGTATATTATAGTATTCTATCTTTGGTGTATATATAAAACCTGCCAAACTCCAGCCGCAATGCAATGCAACAAAATGCACACAAAAAATCACCAGATCCGCAGAAAGCCCAGCTTTCCCGTTTACATCGTTAAATTTAGTGTAGCAACCCCACACCGAGTAGCACCATGCCGCACAGAAACGCCGTGTTGTAGACCACACCCGCAGCGACGCTCACCCGCGTGCGCGGCTCGCCCGGGTAGTTGCACGTCACCTCCTTGTTGTCCGGGTCGCGTCTCCCGTAGCTCGAGTTGAACTCGCGAAATTTCCGCAGCGGGCACACAAACTGGAGCGCCGCCGGGCAGCTCTGCACCACATCGTAGCAGAGGTCGTCGCAGGGCAGGAGCTCCCGGTAGGGGCCGGGCGCGATCTCGTCGTCGATGAACTTGTTGCGCGACGTGTTAGAGGCGGGCGCGCTGTACTTGGCCAGATCCTCCGCGGGGAGCTGGGTTCCGTTAGGAAACGGCTGGCCGGCATTGCGCACAATCGAGTGCGGACTGTCGAGGGTGTAGTCCTCGCACCGGGGCATGACGACGGTGCAGAGCCATTTTTTGTACGTTCTCTTGCAGTCGTCGCAGGTTTTCAGGAGCGAGTACATCTTGGTCGAGGGTGCTTCACACTGCACCTGCATGAGTGCCTTTTCGAAATTTTCGTACATCTTCTCGGCATATTCGTCGTACTTTTGTCCAAGGCTGTCCTCGCCTGTAAACTTCTCGATATTGCCGGGAATGGCGTATTGAATGTCGTTACAAAACTTCAGATCTGTTACCATCTTGCAGCTCGTTCCTGTCGTTGCGTTAGCTGTGTATTGTGCCTACTAACTGAGTCTACGTACCTGAGACAGTGTTGAAGGTTGTGGAGGCAAAAACTGTGCCGCCGCCGCCGACAATCCCCTCTCCGTCGCGTTTTCCTGCGTTCGCGTTTGGAACCTTGATAATGAAACCACGATATTCTGTTGTATCGTTTAGACTGGTGACAAAGAATTGTTGTTTCGGAAAGCCACCAGGCCCCCGTGTCGTCATAGTCATGTGGACCAGCTGGTTCAAGTTCCCTGTCCCGTTCGGTGTTGCATAGATCTGTGCGCTTGTTTGGAGACCACACTTGGAGTGTCTGACGCCATGAAGCCTGGGGTAGAGTTCATTATCGATGTAGAACTGGTATTGCATGCCTTGTTCCAAAACTTGCTTCGCTTCGTCGGCATCAGTTGTGAGATTCTTGCTGACCAGAAGAGCCGAGCTTGCATCGCTGTCGAGCCACAGCAATTGACCGTCCTTGTTCACATATCGGTGATAGTAGTCTTGAGTAGAAGCTGCCAGCTCAAAGAAGTATACGCCCTCATAGCTGGACGAAACATTTGGGGCCTGGACAGTGATATACAACTTGTCTGTGTAATTCATGTTGAACATGACTGCGCCGCTGTCAAATGTTTTCCTCTGAATGTTGGCAGTGCCCTGCATAGACATGTCAGGACACCCTACCTGGCTCGAATTCGATATGAGCAATGTGAGCTGTGGCGGTTCAATGTCCGCCTTGTCATCGCCCGGGACACGGTGCGGCTGCAGACATGTATTTGCAGACAGGAAGACAGAAGAATTCTGACTATCATCGCGCACGAAAATTTCAGCTTCGGAACTAGAATTTATCGCTGCCTCGGCAGTATCGAAGCCGAGGCCACGAGCGTTTGTTCCGCCGCCCTGACTGCCGCCGGAGAGAGTCGTTTTTGAAAGCTCAAAACAAGCTGCTTCTCCTGGTCTGAGATTTGACTTGGCAGGGATGTTGTTGACGAGGGGTCCGATGACACTGGCCCTCTTCCCGAGATAGCTACTGTCGAACGGCGCAAAACTAGGCTCATACGTGTCGCCAAGATCGAGATTGTGGCCATCGAAGGCGTTTGAGTCGGCATTCGCGGGTGAAAGAGTCGCAAACGCAGCTGGTGAGAATGCGAGCGTATAAAATATCGTGAAAAGCGTCGCGAGCAGCGAGGTTGCCGGCCGCGACTGCAGGAGCCCCAATGGCATGGTGGCGGCCGCCAGCGGCTCGAAGGGAGGGTCAATGGAAGATTGCGAGGCACGCTAGATGATCAACGACGGGCGGATAGTGATTCCTGATATACCATCGTGATTTTCGCTAGTTGCGACAAATGTAGTTGGCAAAGGAGAGAGGATACGGTTGTAGACAAGAATCTGGTCGTTTCACAATGTGGACGGCGAGGGTGGACGGCGGCTCTGGAGTTAAAGCTACGTGGGTCCGCGACGCGCCGCCTCGTTATTGTTAAAGCCCCTGTAGCAAGCTGCGACGACCACCTACCCAAAGGAGGACGGGAGTTTTTGAACAAACAAATCTGATTTTCGATACGATTTATAAAGAACTTCGTGTAGGCAGGTTATGGCCTCGCAAAAGCGCTGTGCAGACTTCTTGGTTTCGGCACACTCGCTCCGCGATGCTCATTTGGAATCACAGCCAAACTCCACTTTGTCGCTTACTTGATTAGGAGGTCGGCGCTTGGGAAGCATTTCGTAAAATGAAGATCCAAGAGTAAATAAACCGCTCTTTTCTGATGGATCTTCTGATTCGGCATGATCAGAAACCTCGTCATACCATCCAAGCACGGCTTCTAGTCGATGGATGACCCCGTAAGACCCCGCGAAACTCCTAACCTTTGCGTTGAGGTTCTTGCCGATCAAGGTTTAATCGCAAGAACTGTCACAATCAAATACGCCTTTCGAATGGAGATAGTATCAGCAGCTTGTCTTGCCTACCGAGATTTGACAAAGAGATGTGTAGCTTGGGGCTGAGATTGCAGATAGCTGAATTCTGCATTTATCAATTTGCGAATTGGGGCGCAAACTTCAAACAACTAGATCAGTTAGCACGTTGCATACATCGACCTCTCCCATGACTGTGATCAGTGCATGCAACGCTAACAAAGAAATGGTAGGCGTTGCAGCTCTCACACGAGATGGGCACCTGCATGACTCGGACAAGGGGCAAGGTGTAGAACCAGGCAAAAATTGATATTTCGACATCTGGCATTAACTGCATTCGACAGAAAAGTACAAAATCATTTTACACATTTCCAATCATAAATCTTTTGTTCCATGCAGCCTTTCCACTTCTACTCTCATCCATCATCGCTGCCAGGCATCCTGTAGGTGTACGTTGAATGCGCTGACCAGTGGTCATTAACTCTGCGTGCAGCTTTCGATTGCGGCAGTGGCGGCGGCCCGGGAGCTTGAAGAAGCGAATTCGTATTTGCGACCATGCCTGCCGGTCTGGACTCCTCTAATCCGACTTGTTGACGGCGGCGTCAGCCTTGGAGCGGAGGTTGGCGCTAGAAGAGCCTTCCTTGAAGTATCGGCTGAGGGTGGGGGCAAGGAAGGAGCGGAAGATAATCTCGGCACCACTGGCGTCAACATTAGCGATGGTCTATACTGTGCGATTGGGACAACTCTGTGCAACTTACCGGAACATGGGGAGAGATAGCCACAGGAGGAAGACAAACTTGAAGACAAAGTAGAAAGGGAACCAGTAAACAATGTTGAAAAAGCTTTCGACCACGCTGAAAAAAGCGAAAACAACCCAGTACTGCAACATGTTAGCGGAGAAGCTCTCGTGATACTTTGTCGCAAGTCTTTGAGGGCAGCAAAGAGAAACATACGGTCAGCCACTGCGTGTCATCATCCTTGCTGTCGGTGAAGAGAGCAGCGAGGGAGTAGTATCCGGGGATGACGAAGCCAGCAAAGTTGGTAAGGAGCTGGCCACCTAGGTTGAAGATGATGAGGAAGAAGTAGAGGGCGCCGACACCGATGACGGCATAAGCCTTAGGGACACCAGCCTGCCTCTCCAGGTTGTTGAGCGCGGGATACTTGGACAGCTGGAATTACGAGTTAGAAGGCCGCGCAGACGAATTGGAGGGATTGAGCGATGCAACTGACCTCCCTGTCGAGAGTGCCGAGGTAGTTTTGAGCCTTTTCCTGAGCGGAAGACATTTTGTGGCTTGCGGGGTGGCGGAAGGTAGCTTGCGCAGGGAGAGCTTTGAAAGCTTCGGTCAGTGCTTTCTCGGAGCGTAACGAGATGCAATTGGTGTAGGTGGGATGACGAGAGCAGGTAGATTGTGCGGGTTGATGCGACGATGTTGAAGCGAAGCAAAAGTGGTTTGTGGGAGCAAAAAACGTAGCGTAAGTGGCTTTGCTCGAGGATGGCGATGAGGAAAGCTAGTTAGGTACTGACGTGTGCTTAAGCAATCTGGGTTTTGAAACGGGGCCTTGCAGGAGTGCGCACGTCAGTGGTCTGATGGGTGTTGGGTATTTTGTTCAAGAAAGTACTTAGATAATCTGTGTTAGGAGAGCCAAGTGACGAGTCAAAATCGGAAACAAGTACATAAGCTTTAACAGAGTGATTGGGCTTGTGATATTGTGGGTATGACCGCGGCTGAGAAGTGAGCACAGGTGGCTCGCACGTCACACGCAAAAAGAGCTTTCTACTGTTTCTCATTGGCGCGAGGATCATTTAGTACTGCGACTGGGCAAGAGAAGAGATGGAAGAGCAGAGAATGTAAAGGGAAAGACGCCGATAAAGGCTTCGTTGGGTGCCTAAGAGGGGCATTGGGCAAACTTTGATATTTGAGTGGGATGTCGAGGAATCAGTGCTAAGACGGTGTAACCTGACGGGAACAAGTATCACGAATAGTTACCAGCAAATATTTCGATGACAGACATGAGAGCTAGCAGCAGGTCAGAATACCTCGACGAGTGTTGTTGACTCGGACCAGATGCGGGCTGGCCGTTAGGTGGTAACGAACCATAACAAAGCAAGTTGCAGAATTGGCACTGTACGACATTGGGTTATTATGTGATGCTACTCGCAATGCAGAGGGTGACACAGTGCTAAAGAATGGCAGGGGTTACAAGCAAACACAGTGTGTCCCGACAGTGCAAGGGCATGGAATTCCACCAAATTAAATGGCAGGATAGGCCTGCTTACAACGCTTACCTAACCCTGTCCAGCCGTATTGTTTTGTTTGGGGGCCTGTGCTTTGTCGCTTTTGGCTGGCTGCCCCACTTGCAGCAAGCCAGCCAGCCCCCAGCCAAATTCGGCCCCAGCCTGCTTAACTTGGTGCTGGACTCGCTGAAAGTCCCCACTCGCTGCTTCTGTGCTTTTTCTCCTCTCGTTGGCCTCGCAACAGAAAACAAGCACAACAACACTTGCAAACGACGATATCTAAACCACCTCTCGCGCGCATAGACCGCTGCTCACCCCTGCAAAGAGACTCTTCAAGCGCCGCAGACGCTCTTCTGATTCTTTCTTCTTCTGTCTTTCTGCCGTCGCTTCTTCCCTCTCCTGCCGGGCCCCGTCGAAAAACAATAACCTCCCCAATGTTTATTGTCCCACGCTAGCTTGTCTGTCTCTACATCAACATAGCATATACAAAGCCCCGACATGGACCAAGGTACGTCTCGCACCTCGCTCCTATATTGCGACAGGCTCTTGTCTGGTTTGTTCAGCCTTGTCTAATTTCCATCTCTTTTGCCAGACTCCGTCGCAGCGCGCGCTGCCAAAACTCGGAAGCGACCCCAATCCCAAGCTTCCACTGCCTCCATCCACAGCGCCACGACTCAACACAACATGGACGGCTCTGGCTTTGCCGACAATTCTGGCATGTATGCCGGTCAATGGATGCACAACGAGCATCCTCATGCCAAGGAAATGTCTGCTCCTCAAATGTCCCCCGAGGACATGATACTACAGGCTGCCACGCACATGCAGTCCGCCAGCCATGAATTCGCCATGGACGGCTCCATGGCTGCACATATGCACCACATGGCCTACCAACACCAGCACCCCCACGGAATGCCTCGACACCCTCTTCCTGCCGACCAGTTTGGCCCCAATGCCAGCTTTACGGAAGGCGACAGCCACATGCTCGATCGAGATGATGGTGACGATGGCGACTCCATGGCTCTTGCTACTGGTGTGTCCAAGCCAGCCCGATCGAGTGCCAACAACGAGCTTGAGATGCGGCAGCTCTTCAGCGCCAATAGACACCGAGGGCTGCAAGATGTTGCCTCCGAGCTGCATGGCAATGAGCGCGGCCCCAACTCAGAAAGAACCCGCCAGGTTTTTGCCATGCTGTGGTAAGAATGTTAAGCACGGTGCATTCATATCCAGCAAACTAACTAATCTGTCTTTCAGGATCAACTCAACCTGCACCAAAGGAAAGGGGTCCGTTCCTCGCGGTCGAGTCTATGCAAATTATGCTTCGCGTTGCGCCACCGAGAGAATCACGGTTCTGAATCCCGCCAGCTTCGGGAAGCTTGTCCGTGTTCTGTTTCCAGGGCTCAAGACTCGTCGTCTGGGGGTTCGTGGAGAGTCCAAGTACCACTATGTCAACTTCGCTCTTGCTGAGGACCAGACGGACCTGGTGGAAGCCCCCGAGCCACCTCGTGCCCTTTCTGAAGTCAAGAGCTTTTCGCAGAGCCAGAACTCGGCACCACAGCCTTCCAACAGCTCGAAACGCGCGAATTCCTTCTCACACCCTATAGAGGAGTCCCAAAACAGGCGGGTCATTACACAGGTTGCAGACCGGTCCCACAGCCTGTATAACCAACCGGACCTTGCCAGCATTGACAACATTCAGTCTACTTCCACCAAGACCCGTCTAGAACTCGAGTTCCCACCCATTGATCAAGATGACTTTGAACAGTCTGAGCCCCTTGGTCTTCCTACTATCGAGGCATTCCTTCCTCAGGGCACTGATCCTGACGCAGCCAAGTCTTTATCTGCTCTGTACCGATCTCACTGCACTTCTCTTGTTGAATGTATTCGATACTGCAGGGAAAAGACGTTCTTCCACCTCTATACATCCTTTCAAGGTACACTAACAATGCCTGTACAAAGACTTTTTAGCCATGAAGCGCTCGCTCCTTGGATCGAGGGTTGCGACTATGTTTTGTATCAGCGCATGATGCGTATCATTTCTGGCTTGACTCTGCAAGTCGTACCCAAACCGGTTCTCGATACCCTAAGAAACATTTCGGAAAGAATTGTTCCACACATTCGCGAATCATTTCAAGGCCAACCGCAGCACGTCACTGCTGCCAAGGAGGCGCCTGCTGCTCTTTTCGCTGGTCTGATTGACCGTGCTTTGCGAGTCAACTTGACGGCCCACGCTGCTGCCAATATGCTTTCCAACCCCGCCAACCGCGACCAGATGTATGTGGATTGGATCACCATGATCCGCGCTCGAAAAGTGGCTGAATGTGTACCCACCCGCGGTATGGACGATGTTGTCGACCTTTTGGTCAACGAAATGCGCGATCTGTTGGATCCTGTCAATGTCCCATGGGAAGTCGAAGTGCTTACTATCTACGGCGACGCAGCCAGCCGCAATCCTCGTCAAGCAAACGAGGGTGGAGCTGCTTCTACGGGCCAGAATGTTTTGGACAGATGGGTCAACTTCTTGCGATTACTGCCGTCGAGATTTGCCTATGCATCCCACGCTGATATTGTGTGGTGTGTAGAGCGTGTCGGCACTGCCGTGATGCGTGATTTGACACTATCACAGGGCAAGAGCTTTGGGTCATGGTGGGTGACAAAAACCTGGGTTGATGAAATGGTGTGTTTCATTGCTGAGCAGGGAGGCTTCATGAAGCAGAGGGCATCCCCTAGCGTCAATGTTACCCCAAACGTTGAGGCAGCTGGCAAGGAGGCCAGCTGCCAGAACTCTCGATACAGTAATGCTAGTGAGGAGCTGAACCTTTCGCAATCGCAGCCAGGCCGCGCGCCGTTTCCTCCACCTGTGAGCAACAACAACAGCAAGGCCAACAATACTTCGTGTCAACCGCCAGCGGACAATGACACTCACGATGATAGTGGCATTGGCATCCGAACACCAGAGGAGGACTTTCCTATGGACAAATACACATTTGCTGAATCAGAAGCACCGGCTGTAATGGGAGCTGGGGGGATTGCAGCCTGAGGGGGTATGTAACAAATATACGGTTGGCGCATGGTTTGGGCATCGGGGTCGGCGTTTATGGCTGGTTGACTGGGATGATACAAATACCCCAACTATACACTTATAGGGAGGCAATTGGGAGATGACGGAACGAGGGCACGAAGCTACAGGACGAAGTCTATATGCGCAATCACTCTGACGCTTTACGACTATTTTCGAATGAATTGTTGGCTATGATACCCGTGCGGCCTCGGGAGACTTGTGTGTGTGTGTGTGTGTGTGTATTATCGGCGACCTGGATATTTGGTTCTTTTTTTTTTGGAAGGAGTCTCTGCGGTGGCTTATTTCTATCTTTGGATTTTTACGTCGAGGAATATTTTTTGTCTAATGATTGGAGGAGTGGAAGATGGTCCGCGGGCCAGTTGTTGTTGAATGAATAACAAATCAGTCCACTTTTGGATGCTATACTTTGATTGTTTGACGAGGTTTGGCTGGGTGTGCTTGGCGTACATGGCCTTTGTAACGAGAAGGAATATGAGATATGAAGTTAAAAAAGAATAATGCATGCAGATTTGCTGTCGTGGATTGTTATTGTTTTAAATACCCACACACAGGGCAACAAAGCTTGCTCAAGACATGATGGTGATTGCCCTCCATCCTACTCGTAATGGATGCCGCGAGGGAATGCCATGGTGAAACTGCCAGCCGTCATCTCAGGCCACCAGCGGGCTCGACATGAAAAACGACAAGCGCCAACTCGAGATTTGTGCCTGCTATGCCGCGAGACTGTGTGTTGGTATCACTCGAGATATTGGCAAGCAAGTTGCAGGGTATTTATTCTTCTATTCCTTTGTTCGGACAAGATGTAAACAATAATTACTGTGACGCACAGGCGGCAGTGTCCAGCGTGCAGGACTGCCTTGATCGTGAAAAAGTCTGGCGTTTACCAAGCGCAACTTCTGTAGCTAGCAGAATCCTGTCTATTGATAAGTGATACCAAAGTCATTCTCATCGTCGTCAGAAAACGTCTGCCTTGCTCGCGGCCCTCGCCTTTGTAGATGCTCTTGTCAAAGCTGCAAAGAAATTCGAGTCCGCCCCGTAATGATCTTTCAGCCACCTCTTCTCTCTGTCAGAGAGAGAACCCGGGGTTGTTTCCTGCGTCACTTGCGGGGTAGGGGAAGCGCATCAAGGCGCCTACACCATCCATCCACTTTTCGCGCTCCTCGGTTGACCATGTGGCATTGATCCAGTAAAAGACGCCCGGGGTGAATGGTGAAGGGCCGACGACGGGTCCAATGGGAGGATCGCTCAGCTGGACCTCGAAGAAGACACCATGAGGAGCGAAGAAACCAACGGGGGTGCCATCGCTAAGTGTAATGGTGCCCCGGAATCCAGGACCCGCGCGTAGGGAAAATTCGTAGTGATGAATTGCTGGCGCGCCAATCATGTTGCACAAGGAGGAGGGGGCATGGAGAACGTTCCGTAGCGTCAAGATGCTGTTACCGGGATGTCTATCCTCGGGCTTCGTTTTGACGGGAAGATTCACAGTGCCAATGCCGATGACAGCCACAGAAGTACCTCCGGGGCCGTCAGTGACAGTGGATGAAATTGGCCTGTAGTCGATGCCAAACCAGTAACGGTCTTTTGCAATGCTAGCTTGGAGTTAGACAGTGTTTGGTGGGAACGAGGTTTTGAGCAAGCGATCCTTACTGGGTATTGGAACCATAAGAAAAAACCCAAGCCGGGCAGGGCAGAGGAATAGGGTTCTGGATGTTTTCACTCATGGTGCTTTTGAGATGCAGCAAAGACGATTGTTGCTTCTTTTCGGAAAGGGTGCTTCTGACAACTTCGAGAAAAGCTGATGACTGTTGAAAAAAGATGAGTCCTTGTAAATTTGAAGAGCAGAAGCTGAGAACGCGAACGTTTATTTGAAAGGAGCTCGGGTGGCCGTCGTTCTTTCCAACTCTGGCTACTGTTGTGCGGGATAGGACGATTGAGCTTCAAGCCTCAAGGTACACCTCACGCGACCACGCCGTGGAGGCAAAGGACCAGGTATTTCAAGAGCTCCGGTGAAGTCGGTGGCCATTGGAAAAAACTAGGACCCAAGAATCGCAACTAGACGGCAAACGTCTCTGCTTTTCGTGAGGCAAGTTTGCCGCCGTAAGACTAATTAATAGGCGAAGGCTTCAATGAGACCTCGAACACTCACTCAAAGGTATCGTATCGTATTGTATTGCATTGTATTACAATACAATACAATACAATACAATACAATACAATAGCCTAATCTAGATGTAACATGAGTGCTTGAGGTCTCATTGAAGTAGTCGCCTATCAACAACGTGGCTGTTTGTAAACTGACAACCTGTAATTAGCAAGCATGCCAGATGTGAAGTTTCCGCCTCGGAAAACAGAATCGAGGCAATTTAGCGACGAATACGACGTGTGTGCTCTCATTCAACAGAGGCAAGTGAAATACATACATGTACTGGATACCCTGATAGAGGCATCTTGCCCTGTTCAAGCACCAACGTCGCCTTCGGATTTGCTACCATCCACTCGAGGATTGAAAGGCGACTGAGCCGCCAGCCCATCTGGCAGAGTATCTGTGCGAGCCTCCCTAGGCATACAGCCTATCTTGCCTTATCATGGCGCGGACAATCCTGAGGCCTTTCTGGCGGTCTTCCTCGTCATGTACCAAGAGCCCGTGCATACTGAGGAACTTGAACTCGTTGCCGTAATGCTTCTTCAGCCACTTCCTCTCCTCTGGCATCACGCTTTCCCGACTGTACCCCATCCCGCCGGGTGTACGGCCGGTAGAGATGTTGGCGCGATGGAACGTCAGCATCACGCCACACATAGAGGGCACTCCTACTGGGTATTAGAATTGGTCAATACCCGCGCGGGACACAAGAGGTCCTCTGGCTGCATCCGCTTCCGTGGCTGGCTATCGCTGGCGCTATCGGCGCGCTTCCGCTTGAAGCTGTCCATTGCAACAGCTGGCCGAGTCGTATTTGATAACGAGAGATGCGCGCAATCTGATAGGAGCGATAACAATGCCCAGAAGTAGATGCCTACGATGTAAATAGGTTGACTGGAAGAAAGACTGTGGGGTGATTGGGGTGGCTCAGCAGAACTTCTATATTAACTAGGTACCTTAAAATTAGTACTGTGCGAGATCAGTATTGTGCCGACATGCTTGTGATTACAATTTCAATTTTATCTGCATTTTTTTCGCTGTAGAAAACTTTCGTCAAAAAGAATACTTGAAACAAATAAACCCCAATCTCCTTTCCCAAGCTGCTGCCGTTATTACCCCCCCTCGCCGTCAGGAGCCATCAGGATACCAGCAATCTTGTTGGCTTTGCGCCCGTCGCCGGCCCTGGCCCACCTGAGGCGCCATAAAGGAGAGGCCATCGCCATACCTCTCCCGGACCCAGGCCAGCTCCTCCCTGCCGAAGCATCGCTCGGCCTCTGCCACGACCACGCTGGCGCTACTGCTGGCGCTGCCACCGCCGTGCGGAGAGCCGCCAGCCATCCGCATCCGGATGACGCGCCGCGCCGCCAAGGCGTCCTCGGCGCTGCTGCCCTTTAGACCACATACCCGCAGGAAGAGATATACGCTGCCGTGGTTCGTCCTCATCCACTCGCGCTCCTCTTCGGTAAAGGCCAAGGGGGGATTGGCGGCCGCAGCGGCACCGGCGACGGCAGGAGATTGAGCAGGCGTCTTGGACACCACTGTCTTTGACTTGACCATCGCCGGCTTCGACTTGGACAGTGTTCGCATCACCTGCTCGCGTGCGTCATCGTGCCAACACGCGCCGAAGCTGTACGACTCGCCCTTGACAAAGGGCGAGGGGCCAAGCCGAGGCCCGATGGGCGGCCCGCTGAGACGCACTTGCAGATGCCTGCCGAGCTTCGCGTTCGGCTGGTGCAGGTAAGCGACGGCGCCGCCATTCTTGTCCGATATTTCGCGGATGCCGCCTGAACCGCGCCGGACGGCATATTCGGCCAGGAGAGCCCTCCCGCCGACGACGTTGCAGAGGCCGCTCGGTACGTGGAGGACGTTGTGCAGGCGCAGCACCCCGTGGGACTGCGCGCCGCGGGCGTCCGGGCGGCGCTTCACGGGCAGCTCGACGGTGCCGATGCCAATAACCTCGAGCTGCAGCGAGTCGTTCGAGCGGCGCTGGAGACTCAGCGCGCTGCTGATGGTCTGGTAATCGTCGCCGAACCATGAGCGATCCTTGGCGCGGCTGGAAAAGTAAAAGTTAGCATGGCTACCAAGCGTGGCGGGAAGTGGGAGGTAGATGCGGTGAGGTAGTGGTATGAAACAAGGTTCACGTACTGTGCGTTGGACTCGGGGGAGAAGACCCATGCAGGACAAGGAAGAGTGTTGATCATTTTGAAATGAGAATAAGAAAGTCTTGCAATGTTGTAAAAGCGAAGGATTGAGAGGGCTTGTCTGAGGCCGGTGCTTTTCAGACGGTTAAATGGTTCTTGTAACTGCCGAGGAAAGAACAGCAGACTCGGGAAGACGGACTATCGACCATTTATGTAGTGTGAGCTTGCCAGGTCTATCAGTATATGCGTCGGTATTCGGTTGACAAAGCTGATAAACGAGATAAGTTTGTCTCTAGGAAGGCGTACAAGTTCTACCTATGAGTGTCACGGCTCACACACGAAGTCGTTGTGATACCAATAGGTAGCCTTTTCTTGAAAAAACATGAAGAGGGGATTTAATCTCGCTGCAATTACCAGAACCGGTTTTTCCATATTTGCATGGTGACACGACAGGACATTGTGCCCCAGGCACGGGCACACGGCAGACAATATTGCCGTCAGCCGTCTCCCGTGATGGCGCAAAGTGCTTCTTGTCGGAGTATTTTCCAAGACTCGAAGCCACTTTCATCATTTATTGATTGACTCTTTTTTTTTTCTTGGTGCCTTTGACATACTGAAGGTCGGCTGCGGCCGTCGTCATCCGACATTGAGTACTGGTGACTTTATGACCCTTTTCATTACAACTGAGAAGATGAGCGCGTCTGCTGGATTCTTCTCATTACAGCTGAGAAGATGAGCGCGTCTGCTGGATTCCGAGTTTAGTCATGGGTCTTTTCTGGGATGCATCGGGCCCTGCATTCAACGAGCGGCTGGCGCGACAAGTTGCGTTGCGTGACTGTCGCCCCTAAGCGCTGCCGCAGGCAGTCAAGGGCATGCTGCATGCAGCCTTGAGTCGGACATTGGCCTTGTGGCGTTCCTCGTCGCTCCAAAAAGCGTTGATCTTGTTCATGGCGCCGGTCTAAAAAGGAGACGGGCCCAGCTGAGGGCAGGGAAGAGAATAGGATCCGACTTGTTGTGAGCTTGATGCAAGTCGTTTACTTTGGCTATTACAACAGGGCCGTAATGGTTCAAAGCAGGATATAACTAATCGTTGGGTGAAGTGCGCTAACGAGATGGCTAGCCGGAACAAGAAGTTGAACAAATGGACGGGAAATTCTCGGTGCGAGATTAGATGCTAGCAATTGATTAGCAATAATCCGCACCGAGGTAGTTGAACAATTTAATCCGTAATTAGCGTGCTATTGCGCCATTACGATTTGTACCCAAGATGAAGGAATTTTTGAGTCAGCGGATGTAATGTGCAGCACAGCACAATTGGACGATAGACGAGGAAGAGTCTCTTTGGCGCCTGTGATTTTCGCGGGCCAGAGGATTTAATCTTCAAATTGTCTGGATTTTCATGTGCAAATGCTTGACAATTGCCCTCTCCGTACGGATTACGCTGTAGTTAAATAGTCCACCGCCCATGTCTTTCAGAAGTCGGAAATAGCCACGTCAAACATCAACCATGTACAGCACGGCGTCAAGCCATCATCAAACACTTGACCTCTGTCTGTAAAAATTGTACAAAATAATTCATACATCTTTGGTTGGTAGAGACGAATGAATGCAGTAGACTCTGCATGGTAAATAGCACCGCCAAAGAGTCAAAGACACTCCCGGCCCTCAACCTCCGGCTCCGGCGACCCGATATTTTTTTCACTCATATCTGGAGCCTGTGACTGTGAGTCGACGGCGCCCATTGGCGCCTTGACTTTTGAGAATCTTGACCCATTTCATCCCTGATACAAGCCAAACTTGCATACATTATTTATTTCTCCCATTACTGCATATCGACCTCTCTTCTGTGTCGCCAATTAGTCAACTCTTCTCTGCAAAGCTTTGCTCCGTCGTCACCAGTTTGGCGGGTCTTCAAGTACCACTCACTGTGTGTGACTCGCTCAGCCAGGGAAAAAAAAAAAAAAAAACACCCATCCAGCGACGAGCCGCAAGGCGTCTGCGGCAACGGAGGCGCTTGAATCAACAATCAGCCGATTGACAGCAAGCGACAACGGGCATACTTTACGCTCTGCGCCCCTCGATCTTCCCCTCTTTTCCATCATTAGGCCAGACTGCCGTCGTTTGCAGGCAAGGCACTGCGCGAGGGCACCAGAGCCAAACACAGGCCATGAGCGGCTACTCACACTCCAACTCGCCCGAGCTGGGCTGGGTTGTACAGAAATTCGGCGGAACAAGCGTTGGTAAATTTCCTGACAAGGTACGTCGGATCGGTGGGCACGCCACGATGCAGTCATGCACGTTTGGATGAGGGCGGCATGACTGGTGAGCATGAGACAACTTTAAGCTAACGCTCTTTGGACGCAAAGATTGCACATGATATCGTCAAGTAAAGCCTTTACCAATCTCCCGCATCAACAAACATGTTGCTAACCCATCCATCATAGAACAAGTCTGTCGCGGAATCGAGTGGTGGTGGTATGTTCTGCGCGAAGCACGGGGAAAAAGGCCGAGGGCACCACCAGTCGGTGAGTTTCATCCGCCTCAACCCAGACTAAATTGCGCTGTTCCCTTCTAATACGTCTTCAGATTGATCGGCGTCTACGCCATGCTCAAGGCTGTCGGCGCCGCCGCAAATGCCGAGGAGGAGCAGCTTGCACACATTGACGAGGCCAAGAAGCTCATCAAGGACATTTGCAAAGATCACGTCGCCGCCGCCGAGGCATACGTCACCGAGCCCCTACTACGGCAGAAGCTCATTACCCGTATAGAGGCCGAGTGTCAGGAGCTCATCGAGTACATCATCGCCACCAAGAGATTCAACCTCGAGATCAATGCGCGCTCCAAGGACCGCGTCATCAGCTTTGGCGAGAAACTGGCCTGTCTATCCATGACGGCCGTGCTACAGAATAGCGTATGCTTCCAGTTTGATACGATCCATGACAATGAGGCACTAACACGCAACCTTGCAGGGCGTCGATGCAGAATATGTAGATCTCGGTGACGTGCTGCACTGTGAGGCCGCAGACCCTCTCGACGCCAGCTTCTACAAGACGGCCGTCGCGGCCTTTCGCAAGAAACTCTGCGCCTGCGGAACCAAGATCCCCGTCGTCACCGGCTTCTTTGGCAACGTGCCCGGCAGCCTCATCGACGGCGACATTGGCCGCGGCTACACGGACCTCTGCTCCGCGCTGTGCGCCGTCGGCCTCGGCGCCGAGGAGCTGCAGATTTGGAAGGAAGTCGACGGCATCTTCACCGCCGACCCGTCCAAGGTGCCGACGGCGCGCCTCCTCACCTCCATCACGCCGTCGGAAGCCGCCGAGCTGACCTTTTACGGCTCCGAGGTCATCCACCACCTCACCATGGACCAGGTCGTGCGCGCCACGCCCCCGATCCCGATCCGCATCAAAAACGTCAAGAACCCGCGCGGCACCGGCACCATAGTGATTCCGGACCCGATCCTGTCGCCGTCGCACCAGCTGCACCGCTCGCGGTCGCTGGCCCACCTCGCCGATGGCCTGCACAAGCCGCCCAAGCGGCCGACGGCCGTCACCATCAAGGACGACATTAGCGTCATCAACGTGCACTCCAACAAGCGCTCCCTCTCGCACGGCTTCTTTGCCCGCGTCTTCTCCATCCTCGACAAGCACAGCATCTCCGTCGACCTCATCTCCACCTCCGAGGTGCACGTCTCCCTGGCCATCCACTCGGCCAGCACCCGCATCGACGCCTTTTCCAGCGCCAAGCAGAGCCTCGAGGAGTGCGGCGACGTCAGCGTGCTCTCCGACATGGCCATTCTGAGCCTCGTCGGCGCCGACATGAAGAACATGGTTGGCGTCGCCGGTAAAATGTTTTCTACACTAGGCGAGCACAATGTCAACTTGGAGATGATCTCTCAGGGTATGTTTTTTGAACGGGAAACGCACGAGGTTCTGATACTGATTTATGACAGGTGCAAGTGAAATCAACATTTCATGCGTCATTGATGCTCGAGACGCCGATCGGGCCATGAATGTTTTGCATACACATCTTTTTACCTTTTTAGACTAGAAGCGTCTCTGACGATACTACGGGGAGTAGACAGACGCTACTTGATTGCGTTTATGGTTGGGTGGCATGGCTACTGTATGTTGATGCATCTATCGGTTAAATATATGGGCAACGGACATTGAAATAGCTATCTGCTTCCGTCTATTTAATAAATGCAGACTTGTGTGAGCTATGGGCGTCCATGATAAGAGTACACGTTGTCTGGCACAACTCCTAGGCAATTTGGCGACTTGAAGATGATACGAAAAAAAAAAAAAAAAGAAGAAGAAGAGAAAGAAGAAGAATAAAATAAAAGTTGGCCAACTTTGAATAATGAATAATCAATGTCGTAGCTGCCGTCGTCCAATATCTACCTAGACCCTGGCCCCAGTCTTCAAGGATCCTTATTATTAGCGCCTGTGACGCATGCAACGGGGGCTTCAGGGCAGCGCCCGCGCCTCCGCAGTTGGCCAGTTCCGCATAACACGAGCATATCAACATATCCCGGGCAGAATGATGATGGCAGATGCCCCCAACTGCTGCCTGGGAAGCCCATGATTACACGACTGCCGCAACAATCGCCAACCCCCGCGGCCACCGCCATCGATACCACCCCCGCGACAGGATGGCGGCCTACAATGCAAATGGCGGCTCGCGAAGTCGTAGCATCCTCAGCGCCTTGGCAGCCACGAATATGCTCGACACCCGGTCAAAGCTGCCCGCAGGTCTGAATTCCATGGAGATGCTGAGACCACCCAGAGTGAATGTGCTAACGCCACGACCCTGTTGTAGAATTACTAGTGGCGGTGCTCGACTACCTCCCCGTCGCCGACCAGATGCGAGTCGCTCGAACGTCCCGCCGCATGCAGGAGATGGTATACGAAGATGCCCGGTGGGTGTCTCGCCTGAAGAGCATGGGGTGCTGGGACGAGCGAGAAGCGAGACAGCGGTTCGAGGAGGCGGTCCGTCGCCGTCGTGAGCAGGCTGCCGCGCAGGCCGCCGCGCAAAAAGACGCCAACAAGCAAGCCACCACCACCCTGTTCGATGCCTCGACCGAAGAGCAGCTGCGTAAACGAGCCGTGTCGGAGCTGCGCGACGGCTTCGAGACCATGACGGTCGGCGGGCCCGCCTCCAGCACCAGCCCAGAGGGGCAGGCCACCTACCTGGACGTCTTCAAAAACGCAAAGAGCATCCGGGGAGGGGCCAGGCAAGAGTACGGCAAGATTTACGGCGCGCTGGCGCCTTTTTACTTTGACATTGTCAAGGCCAAGACGCACGCGGAGCCGATTGTGTTTAAAGCCTTCAGAGACCCCGAGACGCAGGCGCAAATGCTGGCGAACCTGCGCAAGTTTGCCATGAGCGACTGGTCGTCTGGGTGTCTGGCCAGAGAAGCAAAGCTCATATCCATGATGGGCATCTTTGAAAAGGCAGTCGTGCGTGAGTTTGAGCAAGGGTACGAGTTCTGGGACGTGGACGGCAGAATGCGCCGCTTTGGACATGTGCTGCATGCCCTCAACGGAGCCAAGAGCGCCATTGACATTTTTATCCAAAAGCACCCCATCCTCAATGACAGGGACATGAACCTCAACCCCATAGAGTGCATCAATCGCGGACAAGGCGCTGATGACGTATCGCTCACGCCGTCTCAGCAGTTTTTCGAAAGACTGCTTCTCAAAGTCAACGAGCAAGCTGACGTGATTGAACGCATCTTTCCCGACGCTGAGCAAGTGTTTTGGGAGCTTGTGGACAAGATTCGCGAAGACATCATTGTCGAGTACACGACACCACTGTTTGACGAAGCACACGAACGGTCTCTAGCCATGTATCTCAAGGCAGTTGCGGGTGTGTTTGAGCAGACTATGCGCTTCTTTCGGTCACTGAAGCCGCCAGGCGCAACCGAGGAAAAAGTCGGCGAAATGGCCAAGGTCATGGTTCTGCGGGTATTCGAGCCGCATCTCGACTTGTACCTCCAAGAAGAACTAGAGTACTTTACCAAGCAGGCGGAGCAGTCTGTCTCGCAGTGGGAAAAGAAGCTCTCGGAGCAGGACTCGTCGCTTGAGTCGTACTACATGTCCAACATCAATCGATCGGCGGAGAAGAAGGATTTTCTGAGCTCGTTTCGCAAAGTCGTCATGATGCCCGTCACGGCGCTCCCCGGCATGGGCTTCTCCTCGGGCAACAGCGCCTCGGCCACGCCCATGCCCTCGCGGCCCGAGACGCCGAGCCTGGGCCGCAGCAGCCCAGCGCCCCCCAGCGGCGTCAAGGCGCAGGCGCCGACGGACGAGCTCGCGGCCAAGGCGGCCATCATGGCGTCCAAGCTGGAAGGCATCAAGTCGCTCTGCAGCATCGAGGTGGCGCTGAGCCTCGTGCAGGCGGCCAAGACGAGCCTCGGCCGCGCCTCGCTGCTGATCCCTCTCGGCGAACAGGTCGGCGGCGAGGCGCGCGAGCAGTGCTCGACTATTTTCGTCGTGCTGCTGCGCATCCTCGGCCAGCGACACGTCAAGCACGGCTTCGACCTTGCCGTCGGGCACCTCTCGCATTATAACCCTCGCGACGTGGGCCACAACAGCAGCGACGACGGCGGCGGCGTAGCTCCGCTGGTGACGTTTATCGAGCTCGTCAATGTGGGCGACTTGATTTCGCAAATGATTGACGTGTTTTATGAGCAGCAGCTGGCGACGCCACGCATCGCGGACCGCAACGATTTTCTGGATCCGGCCAACATGGCCAAGAAGAAGTTTGAGCAGATGCTGGACGAGTCGGTCGCGGCGGGGCTCAACAAGGGCATCGACGCGCTCATGGCCGAGGTCGAGCACCTGCAAGCGACGACGCAGCCGCCCACCGACTACAACCCGCTGCCAGTCGCGCCGACGGAAAAGACGGCGAGCGTGCATCTCGGCGGCGGTGGCGGCGGCGGTCTCGACATTGGGCCCACGGCAACGGCGACGCGCATCGTGGCGCTCTTGTCGGGCCACACGCGCATGCTCGCCGGCACGACCGACAAGTCGATGCTCGACGTCTTCAACGCCGAGGTCGGCCAGCGCCTCTTTGCCGCCATTTGCAAGCACCTCAAGCGGCAGCGCGTCAGCGTCGACGGCGCCGTCAAGCTCATTGCCGACATGAACCTGTACTCCGAGCACGTCCGCAACGCGCTGCGCATTCCGGACCTGCTGCCGTACTTTGGCGCTCTGCGCGAGCTCGGGCAGATTTACCTCATTGACGCGTCGCATGCCAAGGAAATGGCGGCGGTGATTGCGGATGGCGACCGCTTTGGTGGGGTTTTCCGCGCGGAGGAGGTGTATGAGTATGCGCAGCGTCGTGCGGACTGGTACCTGGTCAGGAAGAATGTCGAGAGGGCCATGTATGGTATGGAGTGCTGCGTCATGTAAAGAGCCCACGGTCCGGGGGGGGGCGTGGTGTGATGGGCGCAGGGTAGATGGAGGAAGAAGGATTGGATGCGGTAGATAATTAAAAGGAGAGATGGGGAGGGTGCTCTTTGTCAAGACATGAAGCCGACAGCCGTTATATTCCGCTACGTAGCCTTGATGGCTAGACATGAAGCGAGTGCATTCATTTGCATGGATATGCAGCGTCTCGATTACTTGAATAATGTAAAATTTCCCTTTTGATATGACATGTGCCTGGATTCTGTCCTTGAGATCAACGCCAAATTTGTCAAGTTGTTTTGCTTCTGACCAATACCCATTTTCATAGAGACAAAAATGAATAACCACAAAACGCCAAATGAAAGCTCTCAAAAAAAAAAAAAAAAAACCTTGATATTACTTGTTTTGACCAAAATCCAGCTTCCGCGCAACCTTGTTGCCCCGGTCATCGTCAACCACTCCAGGCCGACGCTTTAGATCCGCACCAACCTGCTCCTCGCCGCCGCCCTTGCGCGGCAGATCCTGGGTGCGCGTAGGCTTGGGGTCCGCGTGCCACCAGGGGTGGCGGAGCATGTCGCGGGCGGTGATGCGCTTCTTGGGGTCGAGCAGGAGGGTCTTGATGAGGAGGTCGACGCCGTCGGCGCCGACGGTGCCGAAGCGGCCCATGTACCAGTCCTTGCCGTGGACGGGGAGCTGGGCGGGGACAGTGTACTCGGGGAGCTTGGTGACGCCGGGCCAGTTGTCGTCGGTCGGGGTGCCAATGGCCTCGCAGATGAGGCGGACCTGGTCGAGCTCGTTGGCGCCGGGCATGTAGGGGGCGCGCAGGACGAGCTCGGCAAAGACGGCGCCGACGGACCAGACGTCGACGGCGCCCGAGTAGTGCTTGGCGCCAAAGAGCAGCTCGGGCGGGCGGTACCAGCGCGTGATGACGTTGGACGTCATGTTTTGGTGAGGGTCGGCGAAGCCGCGCGCGAGGCCGAAATCGGCGAGCTTGATCTCGCCGTCGGCGGCAATGAGCAGATTGTTGGGCTTGATATCGCGGTGCAGCACAAAGGACTCGTGGCAGAACCACACGGCGCGGGTCAGCATGCCCATCCAGGCCTTGATGTCGGCGGCGCCGTAGCGCACGTTGTCCGTGTCGCGGATCAGCATCTCCAGGTCGCCGAGGGGCAGGAATTCGAGTACCAAATTTAGATTCTGGTCCTTGGAGGAAAATACCGAGAGGAGAGAGATGATGTTGGGGTGCGACAGCTCCTGTAAGTGTTTGAGCTCACGCACGGCGTCGGGAGCCATGCCCTCGGTGTATTCTTTCTGTACTTTGATTTTTTTGATGGCGACTTGCTTCGCGGGGTTCGATTTTAGATGGCCGAGGAATACAATGGCATATGTGCCTTCACCGAGCTTCTTGCCTGTTGAAGAGTACTGTCAGAGAGAAACGCTCTGAAAATCATAAAAACAGGTGGGCATCTAGGTGGCAATCAAATACCTTTGACGTATTTGCGCTTCTCTTCCTCATTCATTTGCTCGGCCACGTCCAGCGTGGGCGGGAGCTGGGGCGCAGACGTCGGCGTGGGTTTGGGCGTGCCATTAGACGACGAGTTTGTGCCAGACGCCAAGTTCTTCAAGGGCGATCCAATAGCGCGTATCGATGTTGCCTCGTTCGACTGCGTCGTCGTCACGACTGGTGATAATGTCATGTTGACGACAGCCTAGGACGCGTTGTGTGCGTGACCGAGTGCACCTCGTCTGAAGCTGCGGAAATCGAAGCAGTCGATAAAAAGTTCCTCGGTCTGGGAAGTCTGGTGAGCAACAATTGAGCCGAGCCTGAGTACGGTTGCGAGAGGCGGTTAACTTTTGTTAGCAATGCGAATTGGCTGATGTTTGAGGCAGGCTGCAGCTGTCGTTGGCGCGGGTCGCCGCTACAAGTCTGCCCGCCATTATCTTATCAGTGGCACAACTTTACCATGCGACGGGCAACGTTTGGTCCGCATGTCGACAAGGAAAATAAATCAGAAAAAGTTGGATATAGATTATAAAGAAAATGATCCAATAATTGAGAAAATTACACTCAGTGAAAGAATTGTTGCGCACGATGAGATGGCGGTTATTATGTCTTGCGACCGGGCCGCTGGCGCTCAGAACCAACCAGCTTCATCAAGTCAAAGCTGCGTTGCATCGAGAGATTTATAAGAGAAAAAAAAAGTCATGCCATATCGCATGTCTGGTTCAAGGATAATCATACAGTCAAAACTCCAGTTCCTCATGGCAGCGGTGGGTTTCCGCCGTATCGCACTACTTCCAATCCATCTGCTTGCCACACCAAAAAGGCAGAGACAGGACTGGCGTCTGATTGAAGCTTATTTTCGACTGGATGGAGGGGCTTTGGACTCGCTGCTATCTATTGGGGCGTTATCGCGAGGTGCTATCCAATGGTCATGATTTAGCAACGCGAGCAACCAGGGACAAAGGGAGAACCGAAAGACGGTGCTTACAGGCAATGGAGATGGCGTCAAGGCCAACGCCGGTGCTAATGGCCGCAATCAAGGTTGTGGAAAAGTACATGATTTTGGTTCTTTGTGTATGTATGTGTATGTGTATGTGTATGTATGTGTATGTGCGTGTGTATATTTAGTGTCCGTGTATTTGTATGCGTGAGTGCGGGTGCATATGTGTGGTGAAGAAGTAACCGAGTAGATCAAGTGAGAGTGGGAGTGGGAGCGGGAGTGGGAGTTGGCAGCTTCATATGCCATTTAAACCACGACCAAGGTGATTAGACTGCGACAACAAACGCAAATAGGCAGGGCCAAGCGGCGTTCAGCATCGATTGACAGAGACGAGGCGGGCATTTCGAGTGGTGGTGTGATGCTTGGTGGTGTGTTAGTCGCCTTGGAGAGGGGAATAAAGGTAACCGCATCGCGCTGCGAGTGGGGGCTGTTTTGATAGTTTGACATCAAAGACATCAGACTGGTATCAAGCTTGGCAGTAGGACAGGGATGGATGCATGAAATCGCTGTTCATTCCATAGAAGGGAGAGGGAAAAGACCCAAGAACCCCCCCCCCCAAGGCGCCGCTTTTGGCGTGGCATACTTGCTTTTCCCCACCACCAAAGTGGTGGCTGGCCATTGCCATTCTAGAGATATTTTGGCAAACCGCTTCACTCTTGAACCCCTCATGCATTACACAATGGCTTGGAAGTGCCCAATGCCCCGCCGCACCTCGGCGGTGATGCTGCGACCACCGGTGCGAAGCGACTATTCAGACCGAGGTGAGGGCTGATGGAAGTGTCCCATGTGACACAACTGTCCGTATTCAAACTCAAGCGAGCAAGCAATAAAAAGCACACACTTGATACTGTCTGATGGAGTGGTGTGCTGCTCGCTCGATCGCCGGGAGGACCGCCTCATCAGGCCTCAGGTGCGGAAAGGGCCCCGGCCAAGCTCGGCTCTGCCAATGAGTGGCTCCTCGACCCCAGTCGTGAATTGCAATGTGGACGAGGCGAGCAGCTGCCAACTAACTAGTAGATCTGCAAACAAGTCTGCGATAAACGAACATGGGCCATTGAGGACGGCGAGTAGCCCAGCCTCTAACGTAAGGGCACTCGTTGCTTGCTATTGTTAGTTGGGTGGCGTTACATTGAATGGCGCCTTCTTTGGCTAGTGGGGGCGCGCCAGCAGTTCATTCATCGCAAAAGTATTCATAAAGCTGAGTGAGTCTCTGATGCATTGATCTGAGAGTACCCTTTTCAACTACAGTCCATTCTCTGGCATAGTGGCATTTGAATCGACTTGACGCTCAAGCAACGCAAAAGCGCAAAAAAGGCCTGGCACCAAACCCCATTTTCCTGGATAGCACACGATTCTGCACCCTCACCACACCGAGACTCAATGCACGCCACTTATGACGGGCTAATACCATCCTTCTTCAAGCCATCTTTTGTGCAGAGGCACTGCTGCGACACATGACCAGCAGCTCTCAAAATGTAAACCTAGAAACAGTAGTATTAGATTGCCTGTTTCAATTGCCGAAAACTCCGCTAATAAAGTGAGCCTTGATGCTTTCGGAATTCGGAAGAAGCGGAGCAGAGGGTTGGTGCCCAACATCCCGGCCTTGCATGGGTCTCATGGGGTAGCAAGCAAGGTAGGCGTGTGTAGACTTGAGCCGCCAACCGCCTTAGCAAGAAAAGTGGTAAATAGTTAGCAAGAAAAGAAACAAATGCACAAAAATCTAGCTCGAGAGCAATGTCTGCGGGCGCTGCCGGCAAGGTCTGATTTCGTCTACAGGAAAACGTCTTGAATCATGGACAGCTTTGGAGGACTAAACAGGCAGGTACATGCGGAGACGGGGACTACTGCGCCTCATAGCGCCCAATAAAGTCAACGACCGAGTCAACGAGTACAAGTTGTAGAGGCTGCATGATGGTCTGCAGCTAGAGGGATGCTTTGCCGCTCAAGCCAGCAGCAGTAACTAGAGCTGACATGTACGTCTCAGCTTCGCTACTCCTCACCGACCGGGCAACCTTCTTCTTTCAATATAGCTGCTTCATCTTTTGAGGTCTCGTTGAGGCCTCGATTTGTGCCACTATGCTTCCGCATGGTGCTCCTACAAGGCGAGCAAGGCAAGATTCGTTCGTGCTTTTTTTTAACGGAAGATATGGCCTTGGGCGAGACACGGTGCAATGTGTACATGTGGTCTCAGACCAGATAGACAAGACTCGGATGACGCTCGACTTCGCTACTGCTGCTGGAAATCAACCGTGGCAGGTTCCTGCGTTGTTGGGAATATGACGGCATCTAAGCCACTCATTGCACTCGTAATCTTTCGACATAGGGTATAGAGAAAGGCCAAAAAAGACACTCGTCAAGGTGATCTACGGTTCCACTGCGAGGAGACTCGAGGGGAGAGCCTAGACAGACAAATGGTCTAGAAATAACAATGCTCCCCGTCATAGTTACTATCTCGTATTGTGCGGCAAGCAAACTGTATTGCATCTCTCGTCTGGTTCGACTCGGCGTGGTTTCGAGCACTCAGAAGATGCCTGGTCCTGTGTATGTCGAGGCAGATTGGACGGTATTGATAGAATCGGAGGGCAGATGAAGTAGCGGCAACCTGGGGAAAAAGAGATCTTGGGGTTTCTTTGTTTCACAGATATACTGTGCCAGGTGATAACTAGTTGTCAACGTACGCCATGTCTGATCGAGTCTGTGGTACCCCAAGTACGCACCTTCGACGCAAGCCTCTGCATTTTCGACCAGGCTCACACTCTCGACAGTGCACACTCATGCCTTTTCCATTTTTCCATGAGAAAAAATTTCGATAAAAGTACTTTGAGGTGAATTCCAGAAAAATGATGAATAAATCGACTGAATTTTTGTTCAACATTGTTAGCTCGAATCCTCGTACCAATGAAAAAGAGGCGGGCTGTGGTCCACTATAGCTCCGATCCGGGATCCACAGCAACGGTACTAATTAAAGCTGTCTTGGCTTGCCACGTTGTGTAGGTCTCAGGCGCAGATGCATCAACGTCGTCCATTGTTTCTTCTTCCAATAATAGTCGGAGGCACTCAGATAATGGCTTGGAAATCCACGCGGCATCAACGTATGCTGTGGCTGGTAGCTTGAGCCACAGAGAGGCCACGGCAGCGCCCCACCAACGCGTACGCGATCGGTACCTCGCTTGCCTCGTTCGCTTGCCTCGTTAGTGGCTTGTCGTTGCTGGGCTCAGCGGGCTGACGTCACGACTGATACATTTCACGTGCGCTGGCTTGACTGGCCGTACTCGATCCTTGCACAACATGCATGCTGAATCTGTGATCTGCAACCAAGCTATCAACGTCTAGTTCCCGTCATTTCCGCCGTCTTTTCAAGCTCTTTTTTCTTCTTCTTTTCATTCTGTACTATAGCATCTTGCCTTTGGGTGAGCACTTTCTCGCCACAGACTCGACAGGTGCACTCTGCGCGCCGTTGCCCACTTCCCCTTGCATCTTCCGTAAACACATCCATCTCAACCAACCACAATGGCCGTTCGAGGCTGGATCTCATTCTGGGTACGTGCTGCCATCCGGGAGCCAAGATGGGATGTCGGCAAGTGCTTTCCTCTCTAACGCTTCCCCGCGTAGTGGCTGCCCATCATCTCGGCGCTCGTCTGGGTCGGCATGCTCCTCGGTATGCTCCTGCACTGGATCATCAACGACCACGCCAAGCCGTACCCTTATCAGGACCAATCTATCCGTATCGTCTTCATTTCCAACATTGGCGCCGGCAAGCTGAAGCCACTCTTCATCGCCGGCTCCTGCGTCGTCTGCTTCTTTCTGGGACTGTCCATGCTGGCGTCGCGCTGGCTGCGTCACCGCGGACGCCTCGTGCCCAACGACTCGCGCGGCCAAAAGATTCTTGCCGTGCTGACCATCGTCTTTGCCGTCATAGGCACGGCGGGGCTGATTCTTCTGTCCATTTTCGATACAAAGAACCACCAGAAGCTACATTATAGCTTTTTGCTCGTCTTCCTTCTGGGATACGTTTTCTCGGCTGTTTGCACCTGCTGGGAATATCAGCGGCTGGGCTTCAGTATGTTGCTTCCTTGCCTTTCTTTTCCTTGTAACTCATCAGCTACTGCTCATTCGTGCAAGATGCTAATATGACGCGTCTCCTTTCACAGAGCACAGAGAACATCACAATCTTCGCATCTCGTTCTGGGCCAAGCTCTCCATCATGCTCCTCGAGTTGGGCCTCGCTATTGCTTTTGTCGTTACTAACTTTAAGAAGCGAAACGATGTCGCTGCCGTGCTCGAGTGGATCGTCGCTTTCTTCTTCACCTTCTTCATCTTATCTTTTTGGATCGACCTTTACCCTGCCTACGCGACTAAGCCGCATACGGCGCGCTTTGAGAAGCGCGGCCCCCGCGAGATGGAAGAAGCCAGTAGCGGCAACGACGGCGGTCCCATGCCGACTCAGCATCAGCAGTATTACGGCAACGGCACGATTCCCAACACCACTGGCGCGTTTTGAGAGTACAGTTTCTCGGTTAATTGCCCTAATGGGTCAAGTTCTTTGGTGTGTACATAATGTAATAACCGCTGGCCGATAGATAACGGGAACGGAAACACAATTAGAATGGGGGTATCCTTTTGCCAGTTTCGGGCAAGTGGGGTTTGGAATAATGGATCAAGAACAGTTTGAACAAGATGATTGGGAAGTTGGTTTGTCAGGTTTTGGCATGGTGATAAGGGTGGCGGACGAAAAAGTTTTTTGAACAGAATGACGGGGCGTTTTGCGTTTGGACAGGCAAATCGGGTTTTGCATAATCATTGTGTGTTTGGGGAACAAACATTGTGTGTTTGTGGTATTAACATTGCGTGTTTGGGCAGGGCTTATGATAACTGATGGAAGCAGTGCATGGGATGAGATGATGGCGTTATAATGGAACTTTTTTTACTGAAAAGCAGTAAGATGTGAACAGGTTGTAACAAAGGAACCAAAAATTGTTTAAAGACACGAATGAATCACCCAGCAGGTATTACAAGAGCGACTCTTGATCTATCCAACAATTATACATTGTAGTTATATATTCGAGTAGATAAAACAAAAAAAAAACATATTAGAATTATCATATTCCGAAACAGAAGAAGAAGACAAAGAAACAAAGAGAAAAGGAAAAAAAAAAAAAAAAGAAACTCGGGTTGTCACGCTTTCCCACCTCTTTCCAACAAGAACCAGAATACATATATAGCGTCCATCCAAAGCAAATCCAGAACCGATCCATGAAAATACAGGCAGAAACACAACCCGGGGGTGTGGGGGGGGGGG